>WYDI02004506.1:0-17693 GCA_009867235.2 Psittacus erithacus
GCCCATGGCAGGGGGGTTGGAACTAGATGATCTTAAGGTCCTTTCCAACCCTAACTATTCTATGATTCTATGTTTCAGTGTTTCCGTGTCAAGTTTCTCAGATTCCCACTCCCTTAGGCATGGAGGAGAGAAAGGCAGAAGATGGGAGATCCTTGGGAAGCCCAAGCAGAAACCCCCAGCTACACTGCATATACAGGCAGATATGTGCATAGCAGCCAGTTTGCTTTGCTCTGTCTTCAATTCAGTAACACTAGTGAAGTTCTGAAGAAAGGAAAAGCTGTGGTTATGATCATAGCTAACAATTATAACCTACATAATTATGAGTTGATTGGCCTGATGTTGCTCTTAGTCACAGGCACTGAAAGTGTGACAGAAGACTGGATAAATAAATAATTAAAGATTGGCTTGTTAATTAATGCAATATTTTATGCAAAAAAACCCCCACAAAACAGAATGTCACAAAATCAACATTCAAAACCATCTTTGCTCAATGGTGGGATCAAAGTTAGATGGTAGAAGTAACTACATCAACATAATGCCATTAGTAGCTTTGTTTATTTCTAACTAGTGTTATGATTACTAATTTAAATAGTATCTCACAAATTACATAGGATTGTCAAACTAGCACCATAAACCACGACAGATTTCACAACGTGACTTAAGCAAGGAATCATGCAAGAATGGCTGGGAGGTTGGAATTAGCTGATTTTTAAGGTCCCTTCCAACCCAAGCCATTCTATGATTCTATGATGTGTATCTGGCCCTTTCAAATATCCTGATTAAAAAACTGCAAGAATTTATTGATGAAACAAAATGATGTTTTCATTATTAAAAAATCTCTTTGGACAGCAGCTTCTGTGAGAAATTCAGGTGAGGTAGCCACCAGCATAGCAAATTTCAGCAGAAGTGGCTAAAGCTTGCCAAAGTCAGAAGCTTCTGAAGGTAAAGTGTTAGGGCAAGGCTTGTCAGATAACCTTGATTATGGGTAAATTTAATCCTAAGTAGCACTCCAGGTACACAGAATATTGCTACACAAGCCCTGCTGTAGCACCAGCCCTTCCGACGGCAAGGCAAGGGCTTGCTTAATCAATCTCTTGCACACTGGGAACCTAGAAAATCCAGAGTTCAACCTTCCCTCCCTTGAGGAAGGCCAAGCTGGTATATAAAAGATGTCCTCAGGGTGGTCTGGTCTGCAAGGAGCCCACAGCACCAGCCCTTGAGGAGAGGGCACCCTCCGTGAACAAACCCAGCCTCTTTCTCAATCACTCAAATCCTCCTCCTGCATGCAGGCTTCTCAATAGTTAGTGCCATTCATGATGTTGTTTGCATCTATTTTTTTTTATTTGATTCCAGCCTTGGCCCAGTTAATACCACACTGCCTGACACATACTTTTTGTTGCTCTTTGGATATGATATGCACTATCACCCACTGAATAAAATCTAGATAGTGAAGCTGTGAGTAGCATGACCTCAACTTTGCTTTCCCACAAATACAATTTTGCTTGTATGTGTTTACTTATTTTTAAGACAGCAGCAGGTTAAATCTGCCTCAGATTGGCCCACCTGATATAAATTATATAAACCCCGTTTTCAACATGTGATGTATTTTGCTTTCATCTTCTCAAATCTGGCTCAAAATACAAATGCAGTAAAAACACGTTTTGCAAAATCTAGGGCTGGTATAAATCATTCCATTCAGGTTGCTTTTAATACTGTACTGAAAACCTTTCTCTTAGCATACCAATGCTTCTCTGCAGCCGCTGCAATGTGAGCATTGCAGTACACTGCTACTGCATGAAAGCCTGGAGATAAAACAGACTAAAAATGGCTGCAACAACTCCCATTATACCACCCAAAAGAAATGCTCTCCATATCTCCAAATTCCTGCCACTGGGTTATTTATTTGGCTTTTTTCCTCCATGCGTGTATCTAAGAAGTGACCCATTTCTTTCCTGTATTCACATTCCCGGTGAAATGTAAGCCTCCTTTTTAACCACTTTGTCATTTTTCTTCTACACGTTTTCAGTTCCCCAGTGCTTTAACTTCATCTATCCTGATGAGACCTGGGACCACAATACAGCTCTTGCTCTTTCCTGAGAGCAGTTTCAACTCCGTGTGTCAAATAATGTGTTTACTAAACACATTGGTTTTAACCTTAAAAGACTGAGGAAAGCATGAAAACCAAAGTGTTACTTCCAGCATCCTGGACCCAACCATACAGCATAAATTCGCATAATGCTATAAATTAAAAATAAGCAAGGCACACAAAGGGATGTGAGACTGTATCATAAAACCATTTTAGTACTAATTTTCAGTTATGTGGCTTGCTTTGGCATGGTAATAAATCACAGAAAGCCACTCAGATTGCCCCAGTCTTGGCAAAATAATTGTCTGAGAATAGGTTTCCACAGACTCAGGTCCAAAGCGTGATGAACACTAAATTGAACTGCATTTACTCATTTGAGGAAAAAGACTGTTTCCCTGGTTTCCTTCAGAGCCACCTTTTGAATTAAAATCCAAAGATTTGGAGAAGTTGGTGGCTGTGAAAATACCTCCATGCAGGCTCTGAATGATAAGTTAGGCAAAGGCTTGATTACTTTTTGAAAGAAGCAAAGCCATTGGTCACTGGGGTGCTCGCTGCGCTTCTACCACATCTGGGCCACACGCCGCTGGCCCAGCGGAATCCCTGCCAATGAGATGCCATTCAACTAAGTCTAAAAGAGAAAAAAAAAAACAAAACCCAAAAAAAACCCCAAAAAACCCGCATGCACATGAAAGGAGGCTCTTGTTTTTTCCTATCAAACAGAATTTTACTTAAAACACTGGGGGGCTTTATCAAAATGCTTCCCTCATTCAAAGGACAGATGTGTATGAAGGGTCTTTCCTGATATCCAGGACACAAGCAGAACAGGGCTCCTGAGAGGCTCTCTGCAGCTTCTCCATTAAATCCATGCTCTTTTTGCTAGTAGCAATGAAGCTGATAATAATGCCCATTTTCCTGATCAATGGCAGGATTCAGGGAGCTGCCAGGCTGCCAGCAACTCCAAAAGCAAAACCTCGTTTAGATCTGATTGTAGCTGGAGCCAAGTCACTGTAAAAGAATAAAATCCCAACCAGGGTGTGGGATCTTTCCTTTTCATATAACTCTCCTCTACATATTCTGAATGTATTGTTTGTTGGTTTCTTTTCTCATAATTCCTTTTCAAGTAGCTGATGGGAGAGATTTTGACCTAAAATAGGGCTATTGTTCTGACATGCTTCCAGGAGATTGGGGCTGCTTGTGCTGACACCCCTTATAGCTGGTGCAGAGGAATGGGTGGTTCCTGACCCACCACAGATATTGGGAGAGATGGTTCACTTAACAGAGATGCTTATTTTCCGTCCAGTGAGTCTAAAAAGTGCCTGGACAACCAGCCTAGAGGGATGGGGAACCTACATCTGATGTGACTCCAGCAAACAAAGGACCTCAGCTTGGACACAACCTCTGATGCAGGCATAAGGTGTTTGTTGCAGGATTGGGCAGCTGAGTCTTCCAGCCCAGGTAACTGATTTCCAACAGGTGAAGAATCAAATTACATGACTAAACACCCAGTTTATCATTCAGAGCCAAGATACTAAAGATAATAGACATACAAAGTTTGTTTCAATCCAGTGCATTCATTGCACAACATGGGTATATATCATGGCAGGGGCTGCACATCCTCCCTGAGTCTGTGATCTTGTGTATGAACTTCACAAAGCTCTTTGCTGCTTGAGAAAAGGAACAAATTTCAACACCTCGCTGTACTTGGGTTGCCTGAAGTTGCTTGAGACTCTGGTCTGCCTACCCCAGTCTCTCAGCTCACTGAGTGTACCAAAACAGAAGAAATTCAAGCCTGATTGCAAACTTCAAATAGAAGATATTTTCTGCCTGATGACTCTCTCAGGCCTTTCTCAAAAGCATACTGACAGATGTCTGCAGAGAAGGGATTTTTTACATTTTGCATGTAAAAATATCCTCAAACCAATGAAATAAGCTTTATCTCCTATTTTGTTACCAACCTTCCTAGAATCAAAACCAGATGCTTTAAACCATGATTCTACCTCATAGGATCTATGCCTTTGATAATTTGTTATTAAAGTAGAAGCAGCATTGCCCAACAACACGTGTGCCTGCAGCATGCTCAGCCCATCATCTTGGCGCACCAGGACACAGCCAAGCCTACCTGTCACGAGGAAGCTGCATCGGCCAGCACCTGCTTCATTGATGATGTTGCAGTTGTAGATGCCATAGCTGTCACGGGAGAGGCTGCTGACAGTGTACTCAGTGGAGTCCTGCATGTCGAACTGGCCAGTGCGCAGCAGCTTGCTGCCCAGGCGCCACTCATAGGTGAGGACCCGGGTGGGATATGCCCTCAGAACCCGGCAGCTCATGGTGATGCTCCGGCCTTGGCCTTGTCGAATCTCCAGGAAGGCAGGCTCCACGGCAGGGGGGTCTGCAGGAAACAGGAAGGGAGGGAAGGAGATTTGTAAGCGAATTAGCATAGGAGGCAGAGCTCACCAGCCACTGCTGAAAGGCTAGAGCACCACGGCATAACCTGGCATCCATGAGAGGAGAACTCAATGAT
This sequence comes from Psittacus erithacus, assembly GCA_009867235.2. Taxonomy (NCBI): domain Eukaryota; kingdom Metazoa; phylum Chordata; class Aves; order Psittaciformes; family Psittacidae; genus Psittacus; species Psittacus erithacus. The sequence continues at coordinate 4,608 of WYDI02004506.1, forward strand.
GCTAAGTACACAACCTCGATACATACCCATCAGCTACTAACAGAAACGTACATATCCAAAGCACTGAATTCTGCTTATTGACTTTTTATGCTGAGTACTTAAAGACATGGTGCTGCTTCACCAACATTATCACTCGACGAAAAGTGAGAGGTCCCACACCTGTAGAGCCCAGGAGGCTCAGTCCCTCCAAGCCTCACAGGGGAACCATGGACTCTGACACATGGGGCTTTCAGGAGGAGGAAGGGGGAGAAAAAGAGGCTTTACTCTGTTTAGATAAAGAGCACAATGCAACAATGACCCTGGAACAGAGTTGAGGCAGCAACTGCGATCGGTTGGGCAACTAACTTTGCAGTGGCAGAAGACGAATCGACGAAACAACATACACTCCTACTTGCCCCATCCCAGCAGCTGCCTTCAGGCTTCAACAAATATATAATCATATGTTAATCTTTTCTATCCACTCAGGTGGTAGTTTTCATATTCCAGTAAGTACAGAATGGGCCATTTTCACATAACTTGAATTAAACTGCATTTTAAATAATTTAATTTGCAGCTACAAATTCTGAACAACTTTTGATTCAATTTCTTTATTCCATTATTTTGTATTTTGAGTAAAATACAAAATAAATATATCCAACACACAGTGTATGCAAAACCCTAACTTTACCCTCCCTTTTGCCTTTTGACAACTTCATCATTGCAGAACAGTATGATCAACTTGTACAGAATAATGTTGGTAGTCAGCTATTGTCAAAACAGCTATTTAGACCAGGTAATGTGCATGAAAAACATGCATATGTTTGCAACTGGATGCAAAACAGTGAGTGACAAGACATTCTGGCTCTTTAAAAAAACAGCTCATTTTTTAGCCCATGAGAAAGAAATTCTGAAAGCCTCCTGTGCCAGTAAAATACATGAAATCTTTGCATCCATATTAAAAGAGCTGTCTTGCAGACACGGAACATAAAAATATAAAATCCTTGATAAGCTCTGCAACAGAACAATCTTCACAGAGTCCACACCATGCTCCTTTCAGAAGGAACTATCTTTTACCATTATCTCCACAAGAGCATGCTGTCCTCAGGTTCTTCATTGGTTGGTATCTCCATCACAGATACCAACACCCTTCAGACATTTGGTATTTAATTCCATGCATAACAGAAGTTGTAATCAGATTCCCTCAGCTCCTGTACACTGGGAACCATACTTGCACATGTACAGCCACTCACTATCTCTGGCTTAGACAAGAATCCAGCCTAACATAGCATACTTGAAATTAAGGTAAATTTTAGAGACTGTCATATTAAGACAACATTGCTTAGAACTCATGACATCCAGCTATCATATTTTAGCTCATGGCAACAATCACCATTTATCTTCTGTCAGGAGCTAAGTTTGGAATTACTGGAAGAGGACTACCACAATTTGGCAGCAAGGTGAGCAGAGAGGCAGAAGTGGTGAGTAGTATCAGAGGTGGGATACAGGATTTGAGGGTACAGGATGGTGAAATGACAGGTATTAACTCTGGGGACATTTGTCCCCTTTTGAGATTCCCCCCCAAAATGACACATGAAGAAAAGATGACAAGGAAACTACTGATTCAAAACCCCATCGATCCCAGCCAGCCCTTTCCTCTTTGGAGATTAAATATCATATGACTTTGTATAATTGTGAAGCCAGCTTCTTAACTGGTACATGCACTGCAGCACATCCACAGCTAACTGCAAATAAGAGACCAGAAATCCTAAATCCTCAATACTGCAAACCTTCTTTCCATTGATAATATCCCCAATTTTGTGTCTTCTGAAAATTTCCTCACAGGGGCATTCTTCTTTGTGTCCAGGTACAGAATAAAAAAAATATGAAAAGAAGCTAAATTTGTGAGAAATTCCACTAGTCTCTCTCTCCAGCCTGATGTTTACCCTTTCACTGCAACCCAGTAGTGTCTTCATCTGCCCTCACTGTACAGTTTCTTGACCTTATTCTGCTTCACTAATAGTTTGCCAAGGCAGTAGCTTTGCAGGGATCTGTTGGCTTAAAGACAAGAGTTATTCTTGGGAAAGAAAATGTGCCAGATCACAGCTTTCCTCTAAGGGAGAGCTATTCAGCTAGTATAGCCTGATCTGCCTTTCACAGGTTTTTGTCTTTTCCTCTAACCACCTTGTCTTACAATTGCACATACTTTCCAAATACCTTCTATATCATGATATATAATGGATATCAGAAAAACTGCTAATCAAATTTACTAATAATTACTCTCATCTGGTCATTTCTCTGCCCTAAGAAAGTTCTACAGGTTTTCTTCCCATTTCAGTCATGATAATTCCATATCCATACCCTCTTCAGCCTTATAGCCTTTACAGTCACAGCCAGCACCATAATATACATTTAAATCCAGGTAAAATTATCCCCAACCATTAGCAGGACACAGATTAGCCAATGAAATAATACAACATAAGGATGTTCAAACAGCATCTGACTGAAAATCCTTCTGGGCCAGGATCCTCTACTGATCGATCCTGAGTGCATGGAGGCGAGGAGAGCACAGGAGCACAGAGGGCACTGGAGAAGTTTGGGACAGAAAAGTTCTGAAAGCTATGTGTGTGGTGCATTGAATACCTTTTAATCACACTGCTTTCACTTTCTCCCATTACTTTTAAGCCCATTCAATATTTGAATGCCCATACCTTGCCTCTTATTTGTCAAAATGTCCGGTTGTTTTGTTTGTGTTGCCTTTCCATTTGATGCACCAGATTCAGTGAACAATATTTCTCTGTCTACCTCTCCATGGCAACTCTGCTTTAATGACTTTTAGCATATATTGGCATTCAACCCCCTCTTTCATCTTCCCCTGGTTTATTTACTTGTAAGATACTTTAGCCTTACAAATAGCTTTTGAATAAAAGTTTGCCTTGCCTTTAAGGTCAAAATAGTCTTTAAAATACAGAATTTCCATCTATCCATGAACACATGATACCCAGTGACAGAAAAAGAAAATTAACTTTGGTTGCTCATTTCAGAGTTACACTTTCACGGGCAACAACTGTACTGGAAAAGGAAAGGGAAGATAAAAGCTACAATATATTGAGAGCTAACAGTTTCTTTTTGGTTTTGTGTTTTTTTTTTTGTTTGTTTGTTTGCTTGCTTTTTTGTTTTGACAAGGTAGTGACTTCACAGCTAGCAAAAGTGCTAGCGTCTCAGGCATCTTCTTGGAGTAATGATGCTTGGAATGAAACTTACTCTGTAGCTGTTTGGAACTTATATGTCTTTAACTCATTTGCATTAGCTTTTCCCCAAGGCTTTAGCAATACGATTTAATTTACTTTGCTGTACTTATTCCTATCTTTCATAATTAGAGTATTAGTTTTTGAAAAATACATGGAAAAGCCACAAAGGGAGTACAGTTCATTCTCTTAAACAATTACCTTTAGGAAGCAAACAGTCTGAAGTTAAAACAGGCTTTATATTAATGTTAAATGAATTTTTTAGCCTAAGTACATTCATATTTTAAGGATTATAAAGTGAGAAATGAAGGCTCCCTAGCTATCAAGAGAAAAGACAGCCAGGATGCTTGTTTGTTTTAAACCAGACAGATCATGGTGCAGATGATATCATGGTCTTTATTGTAAGATATGTGAAAGAGAAAACATACCATTCAGTGAATTTATTTTGGCTCTGTGGCCTTGAGCAGAGACTTTATCTGCTGATTTGGTTTCTCCAATTTGCACTTTTTATTTGATTCACCCAATAGGAATGTTATTCTAACAACAATATATGTCAGCTACAGATAAGGAGTAAATACTCTTAGAGTAGGATTTGCACTACAGAAAGCCACATCAGTAAATGGTAAATCAGGCCAGGTGAAACCACTGTATCAGGGGGCAGAGGGTCTAGGTGGGCAGGGGACCTCACACAGCTGTCTTGCAGATGAGCCTGTGATGGATCAGGTGATGCAGGAGGTAGGACTCACATCCTCTCAGCCCGGAAATGGTGCTAAACCACTTTGTACGTCAAAAGCCAGTGAAGCTGAGTTAAGCAAGCGCTGTTTCCAATATCTGATTGAAACATACTGTAAATTATTTTATTGCCTGAGGAATCTGCAGTGGAAAGCCAGTCATTCTAGCCTAAAAGGTAGCTTTTCTTCTTTCCTTTTCTTTTTTAAAGTTATTGAGGCCATGTTTTCCTGTGAGAGAAAGTTATTTGCTAGGATTTGTATATCACTGGTAATGAAGGCTTAGTCTAGGCAGTCAATTTTATTGTTTCAATTTTGTGTTTACGCCTGTGCCTCTGATACATCACACCCAGGATCGGAAGAATCGTCTCAGGAAAATTGTATGGCATTTCTTCAACTTCCAGCTGAGGCAGCACTTCATCTCCCAGGCCATACCAGTGAGTATTTTATAGATTACAAAGTAGATATTAGATATTCTGTTGTTGGCAATGAGATTTGTGTGCTTTTTTAACAAAAAATCATTCACTAATATGTATGTGCAAGTATACCAGAACTAGATGCATGGAATTCTGCTATCTGATATATGCTTGTATAGATCAATGGAATCAATATAAAATATAGAATGTCTATTCAAATATTGTAATGGGTTTTACCTTCTTCCAATACCATTTGTTCTGAACCTAAAAATAAAGGAAGTCTGAGCACTTTTGTTTGATTTACAGCTCTGCAGACTTCCTCAGTGAAGCTGCTCAGAGAAGCGACAATCCTGGATTGCTTGCAGAAGTAAGTCAGTAGACTTGACAGTAAAGCTCTGGTTTTCCTCTTTAAAAAAATAAATAAATAATGTACTTTAGCAAAAGCTCTTAAAAAACCCAAACCAACCCCAGGCTCCCATAGATTAGGGTGCACTGGTGTAGATGGGGGGGGGTGGACATAAGGGATGAGGAACTCTTCCTGCGCATTAGTAAAGGACTTGAAGACAGGAGACACAGGAAAAGAAGTGTTGCTGAGTTAACAGTACCTGGGATATCTCTCAGGTTGAGGGTTGATGTGGACTCCAAAAGATTCTCAAAGACCCAAGCTACGCACCTTCATGGGCAGTACAGCAGACTGCAATGCTGGGGGCATCACCAGTGGTTAAAATCTGAATCTGGCTAAAAGCAGCTGCAGAAGAATACTGCAATATTGAGTAAATCAGTGATGAAACCCACGCAAGTAATGAATTCATCAATTGCAAAGGAAACCTCAGTTCCCAGTGAAGTCCAATCTAATGCAGCCTAATCAAGTGATGCCTTTCAGGAAGGAGACCTTGGAGCTTCTGTGGATATTTCTCTGAAAACAGCTCTGTGTTCATTAACGGTACAAACAGCTGATGATGTCCAGAGCTAACTGAAAGGAAGAGACCCAGTGAAACTACCATTCAGCAAGTTAAGGGAAATATAAGGAACTATTCCTGTAGACAAAGTAGTGCAGCCATTTGGACAAATTGCCATTTTTTGTTCTGGAGGTAAAAGTCAGAACAGTGTCAGACCTGGCTGGGCACAATATGCCCATGAGTGGCTGTTAAAACCGGTGGCGGGAATACAGCCTCCAGCAGATCACTGGATGCTGAAACAAGCTGCAAAAAGATCACTCTATTCATCTGCACTGCAGGACTAATTATGATGCTGGCAAAGCCTTATACAATTTCCACCCCTCCATAGTCGTTATTCCCATGTCTCTCCATCCTCCAGCTGTTCTTTCCAGGCACCACCAACTATTCTGAAGATTATTTTCATATGCAATTGAAAACTAAAATGAAATAGCACTTTAAGCTTTCCAGCTCCTGACTTGGTTTCATTTAATGCAGTAGAAAACAAAACAATACCAAAAAATAAATTCAAATCAGCTTCCTGGCTACCATGGATAAGCAGCCAGGCTAATGGCAAGAGCTGGAGAGCATACCTACTCCAACAGTGCTCCTTTCCAAGGGATTTGTATAAATACTCAGCTGGGACCATTAAACTGCTCTCAACCTAGTTCTGGCTAAAACTACCCACAAAAAACCCTGTGATGGCAAAGGATGTGTCAGGCAGTGTAGCTGGGAACAGACAGCAGCTCTGCCTGCAGATTCCACCCTGCCAGCCTTCCTCCACTGTGCTTCCTTGACGACGAATCCACCAAAGCCCCCTGAACTCCAGACCTTTTGCTTGTGGAGAGAGAGGAAGGAGAAGCACCTTGACCAGCCATCTGCTCTGTCAGCGGTTGCTGGAGACATGCCTTTGCTTAGGCATTGCGAAGACTGCACAAGTCAGTCCTCTCTTCGTGCCATATAAAAACGCTCCCAGAGATGAGAATGGTGGAAGACCTGCTCAAGTCTAGACAAGTAAATTATTTAGTCTTCACAACTCTTAAGCAATTTACAGCTGCTGATATCCCTTCATAGAGGCAGGACGTAATCTCTATTAAAATGCCTCCAACAGCTTTAAGAAGTAGGTGGATAATGGAGAATCTCAGCACTAGTCTCTCTGCATCTTTTTACAGCTAAACACTGTATTTTTCTACATAAATAAAAATCAAATATGCAGACATTTGCAAAAATAATAATAAGCCCCATAGACTATAAATAACATTACAGTTTAAAGGCAACTCAGCATAGAATAGAATCATAGAGTTGTTTGGGCTGGGAAAGACCTTTAACACCTTTAACACCATCAAGTACAGTCATTAACCCAGAGCTACCAAGCCCACCACTAAACCAGGTCCCTGAGCACCACATCTACATGTTTTTAAAAAACTCCAGGGATGGTGATTACACCAGTTCCCTGGGCAGCCTTCTCCAATGCTCGACAAGCCTTCTGGGGAGAAATTTTTTCTCCTATCCAATCTAAATCTCCCCTGGTACAACTGAAGGCTATTTCTTCTTGTTCTGTTGCTTAATATGAGGTTTGGTGGTAAAAAAGAACCATGAAAATACTCTTTTGCGGTAATGAAAATTTTCTTATAGTGCTGGCCTTAAAAGATCTTGTGCGGTCTTTTAACTAGACAAAAAAATCAAAAGAATCTGACCAGATTGTACAAGGACACTTCAGAATTAATGCATTTCTGGAATCTATAGTGTAGTCAAATTTGTGGTTTTACTTCGCTACTGGGTTGGATGTGGAGGTGACTGAGTGAAACTTGAAGCCAGGACACAGAGAATACCAGACTACATGGCCAGAGAGCTTTAGGAAACTCAAATACATAATGACTGTGATCCCCATGAAAATGACAACAGTAATTTTGCAACCAAAGCTCTGATACAGATATTACAACCTTGGGTAATGGATTTATTCCAGTGAAATGAAAACATTATGTCCAGAAATAGAAAAAAGCATTTGCATATCTACCCATAAATTAAAATAGAATTGCAAAACCAACCTTGAATTATGCATTCACAAAACAGTGCTGTGCACAGAAAATGACCCATGGCATGGTGTTGCAGTTTAAACCCAGTTGGAAAATCAGCCATGCAGCCCTCACTCACTTCCCTCCCTTCACCTTTCTACCCCCAGCTCCTGGAGGGATGGGGAGGAGAACTGAAAGAATGTAACTCCCACGGGTTGAGATAAGAACAGTCCAGTAACTAAGGTATAACACAAACCACTGCTGCTGTCACCAAGAATAATAATGATGAGGGAAATAACAAGGGAAGAGAATATGACCACTCACCGCATTCTGACTGAGCAGTGATCTGGCCCTTCCAGGTGACTGCCCCCAGTTTATATACTCGGCATGATGTGCTGTGGTACGGAATACCTCTTCGGTCAGTTTGGGTCAGATGCCCTGTCCCTGCCCCGCACACCCCCCCCAACCCCCCCGCCAGCCTCCCTCCCTCCTTGGCAGAGCATGAGACTCAGAAAGTCCCTGGTCAGAGCAAACATTACTGAGTAGCAACTGAAAACATCGGTGTCATCAGTGCTGTTCCCAGGCTGAAAGTCAAAAACATAGCACTGCACCAGCTACTAAGAAGGAGAAAAACAACTGCTACTGCTGAACCCAGGACACATGAAAAGGAAATCTCTATTTGCATGGAAATTTGCTTTCCAGATGTGACACATCAAAGTTTTCTGAACTTTTTGGACCAAGGGACAACCACCAAGCCATGGTGTTTCTCCTTGGCATGGTCAAACAGAAGCAATGCCAGGGAAGGGAGTGGACATCATGCTGGGTACCTCTGGGGCTCCTCTATTCATGGAACTATTACTGCCATGCAGAACAGTGGTAAATGAGCTGTCTTTCTGAAGCACACCTTTGATAATTAAAATAGGATAGGCAGCACCTAGACCAACAGATGGAGGAGGGAACATCCACCATATTTACAGTGCTTAGCGATCACTGTGTTTACAATATACCACTGGAACTGCCTTAACAGGCAATTTTTAAAAATCCACACCTACTACAAATTACTGTATTTCCATCAGCCCTTAAAAAAACATTCCTTATGTAGGAAACACATTAGTGCTCAGGGTGGGTGCCTGGCCAGCACTAACAGCCAGGGTCCTGTGGGCTTCATTGCAGATACAGCTATGAATGTCAGCTGAGCATCCATCCCAAGCGCCTCAGTTTCTCTTCCCTTTCCCAGAAATCCTTGTGAAGCAGTTTTCAGAGATCTTTCCCTTGTTGTGAGACTACTGACTACTGCTGCATGTGGTAGAACTATTTCAGGTATATTTTCACTACAATAAAATCTGAGTAATATAAAACCAAAAAGTATAGTCTAAATAAATAAATCACCAACATTTAAACTTTTAAAACTCCAAGCAAACCTAGAAAACTGAGTAAACAACTTAGAAAACTGAATAAATAACTTAAATCCTGCAAACTTCGCACTGAGTATGTTGAGTTGTGCATCGGCCGTGCCAGCACTTCTGTTTTGCTGTGCAGGCATCCCCCATCCATCTGTAGTTCTCTCCCTTGGTTGCATTCCCATTGCAAAGTGTCTGAGGCAGGACCCGTTTTACAGAGGAACACGGCTGTCATCAACACAGCATGACACCTCCACGACACTTATTACAACTATCCGATAACATCCTAATAAATGAAATATGACAGCACTAACAAGTACAAAAGTATTTTCCTCTGAGCCTAGCAATACTCTGTTGCCAAATTCATTGTACAAGCAGTAATTACTTTGGAAAAAAGAGAACAAGAGAGGTGTATTGCCTCAGCATGCACAGATCTCTGCAAGCCAGGATAAGGAAGCTGGGGATTAGACTGCAGCCACTCAACATATTTATTTTAGGTTACAGCAGTAAATTTACCAGTCCTATCCGTGTGTGAAGGGTCAGACAAGTAAAAATCTAGTTTTAGTCTCTAGATTTTTTTTTAATTAAAAAAAAAAAAAATAGCTTTGTCTCCTAATGAAGCTGATTTTCTGTAGAGGATACTTAACTGTGGTTTTCAGAGGATACTTTAATTGACAAGTAAGTTAAGCCTTTGAGCAAATGCCCTTCCAGCAATTCTGGAGTCAGAGAGGCCTGTTTAGCTCTCACCCCAAAGTGTAGGGAGCACATTCATACATTTCCTCACTGTGAGTGAAGTCAGGGATGGGCAGAGCGCTGCCCAAGATGCAATTTTGGTGGTCCAGCAATGTCCTGGGTTCAGCTTAAACCATGACAAGCAATTATCTCCTAGGCTTCTACATCATGACAGTTATGGAGAATCACATGGGGTAAACAATACATGAAAATGGGGAAGCTCCTCAATCAAACTCCTTTAAGAGAAACATGATGGTGTGCATAGTATCTGCCTCCTCTCCATTGTCGAATGAATGTTAAATAGCAGTTTTCATCAGTAGTAGTCAACAAGAACTGTCTTAAAAACATCTGAATAGAAAATTTACTTTCTGTAAATAATTTTCTTTTTCATTAAAATGCTATTTTCTTCTTAGAAAGCCATGATCAGCTGAAGCTCATCAGTTTCTAATTAGTTTTCAGATGATTATTGTTAAAACCAGCAGTGGTTTTCTTTGTTACTGAGTGCTGGAAAAAACTTGCTGTGGAAAACCTTGCTCAGGATTCCTAATAGTACGAACTACGTAAGGCATGTGCAGATGGCATTAGAGGGAGGTGGAAAGCTGAAAAAGGAGGCCTGAGCTCACCACAGCGAAAGGTCACATGAGGCACAAATTGACAGCAAGTGCCTTTTTAGGTGCTTTTCATATATTTAATGTCTTATTTATAGTACATATTTAATTTATATAGTTTAATATACTAAAACTGAAATAATAGCAGCCTAGTGGGGAAGCTGCAGTGACACATAATGTTTTCACGTGAAACCTGTCTGGCATCCTAGAGGATGTAACAGGGTAAAAACAGCGAGGAAATGGACATCTCTTAAATTTATCATGCTTGTTCTGAGCATCTTTGAAGAATTATCTCACAGGGGACATCTGGCAGAGCTGAGTTTCAGACAAGTGCTAGATGTGACCCTCCAAAGCACCAGGGAATGCTCCCAAAAGAAGCTGCAAGCCAAAACCATGAATTACTGAACAGGTCATTATTATAGAGACATACCAGTGGACGATTTTAGCTCCATTTCGTGCAGGGAGAAGATCTCTCCTGGAGGCAGAAAACACCCACATGTAGAAGTCAGAAGACTTGACATAACTTGGGGCTTTTTTCCAGACACAGGACTGAGACTGACTCTCACACTTCATTCAGACAGGGACAGCATGCACCAGATTGAGTTTTGAATGGAGCCTAAAGTTTTCCAGCTAATCTAAATTTCAGACCATATAAGGACTAACATTTAAATTAGATGGATTTTGAGTTAGGTAGATTTCAGTGTAATTTTTTTTTCCCATCGGTTGCAACTGTAGATGCTAGTGAATTGTTTGCAGAAGGATTTACAGTTGCAGAAGAATGGTCATCACTCTCAAGAAACTAATAACTTTGATCCTACAGTTCAAGTTGCATCAGCTGGCTGCAGATATTTGCTGGGGTTTTCCTGGCTGATGCCTCTGTCCTGGTTTGGCTTCCTCACAGGACATTAAATTTTCAGAGAATACTGAACAAGCAGTAAGCATCACACAGCAGCTCTGAGTTATAAGATTCAATATTTGTGCTAAAACGTGAAACTTTTGCAAGTGAAAAATATTCAAATGAGTAAACAAACAAGAAATAACTTCCAAGTAAAGCTGCAACATTAATTTTCCCACATATTAATATCCCACAAATCATTATTTGCTTTATTTGACTAGCTGTAGCAAGAATGTAATTGTTGCATAATGATGAGCTTCTTTAAAAAGCCATGAAATGGGCATAATCCTCCATCTTTCAATACCATCTACACTACTGATGATCTTTTATGGGCTGTGCTGCTATTCCTTACATTTTGTGAAATTAAAATTGTAATATCTGAAAATATAAATCCTGAACAATACTGTGGTGACACTTTTTATCTTACAAGACATCATGAAGGCTGTCTTAACCTTTATCAGTTATCCCTCCCTCTGCACAAGCAAGTCATGGCACCCAAAATTGCCTCGCCTCTCCCCTCCCCAGGACCGAGGAGCATCTCTGGAGAAGCACAGACCCACTGGTGACACCCTTGCACTGCATACTTTGAAGAGAGCTAGCTGGGAAGAACTCTACACTTATTTTAAAGCATTTTTCAAACAAAGGGATATTGCATACAAATGTCATCTGCCAACTTTCCAGGTATATCTGCACTGTGTTTAGCTCTGTCAGCCATGCACTTGGTTTCAAAGTGGTTTATAGACCCATAAAAGAGACTGCAATCCCACAACAATGCTGTGATGCAAACCGAAAGCTGTATGTTCCTGTTCTGCATAGCTGTTGCCCTGAGCGTGGCTGCAAGCCCTGGGAGTTGCCTCTGCTCAGAGGTGCTCTCATCAGCAGCTGACGGTCATAAATTGGGGCATTTGTTTGGAAGTGGATAAACAAGTTGCAAAAAGCCTGCACTAAATATCTGTCAAACCCCAGGCAGCTTGTTTTAAATTCAGATATGGGGAGATCTCCATATCTCTGTCTCATGCTCCCTGGAGCAGACTTCCCACAGTTACCAAAGGGCTGACCTACGTGGAGATCAACTCAAAACATCTAAGAGAAGTCCTACCAGAATCAACTTCCTATTACATCTCAGTTTGGTCTTGTCACGTCCCATCCCACCAGCCCAGCCCTACCCAAACCTCTGTTGATCAAATCATGCTCTTCTCTGATGCTAAAAATGCATTGTTTTCCATATTCAAATCTCTTCACAGGCCTCCTTGATATTTAATCAGTGAATACAATCTCCTCAGTTGGGGAGAAACTCAAGATTCTATGTGACTTTAAAGAAACTGGCAACATAACTACCTGATTAGGTATGGAAACTGTTATTATTACTTTAATACCAAACTTCTTGTCTCTCTTTATTTCCTATGGTCTATTTCCCTGCTCTACAAGATGTGCCCTACAGTTATTAAGAAGTCTGTCCTCAGATCCCAAATAAAACTTCAAACTCCACTGTTTTCCAAAGACCAAAAAGGTCTTCTTGGGCCAATTCATCATAATATTTCAGAGGTATATTTTCAGAAATCCTTGCACAAAAAGTCCTACCAAGTGTTGCAAAAGTGTGACTTTTTGTTTTTTTTTTAACATGTGAAGATAGTTATTTCTTTTCCAGATTTGTTTTTTTAGGTAGGTTGAAATAAAAACTGATAAACAACCAACCAACCAAACTCACATAAACATAAAACAACTAATGGAAATAGCAGGTGCTATTTATTTAAACTATTGGTTTAACTTCTATTAATTCCTATATGCTTTTCTAAGAGAGACAATTAAATAAACATTCAGGTAATTCAGAACGTTAATATCAGAATGAAGAGAATCCTAATTCACACGTATTATTTGTCTCTTTAGAAGTCATCTGGAAAATAAGCACAAGATTTAACTATTTCACTGTTAAATATTATACTGCTTTAATCCAAAATCCCTAGTATTTGGTGGCCTTCTATGATGGTGCTATGGAGATGATGGACAGGGGCAGAGCAGTTGGCGTCATCGACCTGGACTTGTGCAAAGCATTCAGCACTGTCCCACATGACATCCTTGTCTCTAAATTGGAGAGACATCAATTTGATAGGTGGACCACTCGGTGGATAAAGA
>WYDI02004507.1:0-13816 GCA_009867235.2 Psittacus erithacus
CTTGGAGCAAGCTGCTCTAGTGGAAGGTGTCCCTGCCCGTGGCAGGGGCTGGAGCTGGAGGAGCTTTAAGGTCCCTTTCAACACAAACCAGTCTGGGATTCTGTGAAGCGGTTCTAGTTTCTGTAAACACAATAAACTCTTTTTCCATACATAGTCTTTTCACTGCAGTATTACTTCAGAACATTTAGCAGTTCAAAGTACTTAGCTCTGAAAATCCCATCATGAGCATTACTTAAGTTGTATTTCTTCAGGATCCTGCTATAGCTGCAGGAGCAGCCAGTCACCACTGCAGTAGCGCAGGCTTCCTGAATCTCTGCCAGGAATGTAAATGAAAAGCCATTCTGTTTTCAAAGTGCCAGCTAATATAATTAATTGCATTCATTTTCCAGGTGATGTTTGGGGGAAGTGAGCAATAGGGGATAAAAAAATAGAGATTTCATCAGTGATTACAAAAGAGACAGTGATTTACTAATTGCCTTTCGCTGGTGCCTGACAGTTTGTATCTCTTGCCACTGAAGTCACTGGGAATGTTTGTGTGTTGGGAGATTAGGATAAACGTACTACAAGTAATTCTCTAGTGGTAAGTTTGTTGTTTTCTTTCATGGGGAGCTAGGTTTGTTTTCTGTGTGTTGTAGCAAGTGCAGCCGTACTCTGGGACCCCCACGCTTTAGATAAAAATATGTCCTGAAGACCTCAAGTGAGGTTTCAGCTGAGCGGAACGTAGTTGGGAGTGATGCTCAGCCCCCTCTTGGATGGTGTGATGGAGCTGAGCTCCGCTGGCGCCTCTGCTCTCATGGTTTTAGCTTCAGGAATCATGAAACCAGTGGTGACTTACATCAGCTGAACCAAGGGGCTGGGGGCTGCTGCAGTGGCTGCAGGTTTCTCTGTATTGCTGCCTCTTTACAGCTCCATCCCCAATTAAATGAATGGAATCAGACTTCATAGTCTCATTTAACTGCCATGTACCTGCTAGGACAGCAGTTCGCCTGCTGGTATGGCTCTTGGTTCCTTCTTTGCTGCCATGAGATTTCATTGTGCAGTGACCTGTGCTAGAGGTAGTACGTGATCTGTTCATGGTTGTGCAGGTTCAGATTGTAAGGAAGCACATGCTTACCTTGAAACCCAGTGAGGAGCACTGAAGGGAAACATTGCTTTTATGTTGACAGAAATGCAGCTGGGTTCCTGTGCCAGTGCAAAGCTGGGGCCTGCCTTAGGTTTTACAAGACAAATTGTAAAAAGAGAAAGCTTCAAAGCCAGAGAACCCTGAGAACAGAGTGATAGAACAGACAGGGGTCTTTTTAAAGCTGTTTGAGCTTTGGTGAAAACTATATTTGTACTTCAAACGGTTATACTTACTACTCATACATTAAAATGTTCCTCATTTCATACCTACAGGACGCTATCTGTGCTGTGACTCAGGATGTCCAATGTACTCACCTACATAGATTGACTTTCATTCCAGAGCGTTGTGTACCACAGGTAGTTGGTCCAGGACAATAATGATGACTGTAACCACACTATGAGAGGCTGAATCATAGAACCATAGGTTTGGGTAGGAAAGGACCTTAATTTCATCCAGTTCCAACTCCTTCCCACAGGCAGGGACACTTCACACTACACCATGTCACCCGAGGCTCTGTCTAACCTGGCCTTGGACATCCAGGACAGTAGTTTCACTACTGGTGTATGCTCACTGGCAGCCTGTGGATAACTTGTTAATCTGTTTAATGAGAGCGATCTGATTCTGTTGAATTCTGTAGAAAAACATACTGAATATGGATTGAATCATGGAAGTGGAGGCTCAGACAAGGGCCTGATGGTGTGGGATCCTTCAAGCGTTTCTAAGTTTCACATAGAAGTACAAAAGGTGTCAACTTTGTGACCCGAGTGAACTGGCAGATTTGGAGCTGTGAGCCTGTGGATTCAATGAGGCAGAGCCTTGCTGATGCCAGCAGTAACCCAGTTCCAGGTTGTTTAACAAACCACAACAGGAACCTCTCAAAACTATCAGTTGATAAACAAAGCATCAGAAGCTGAATAAACAATAAAGGCTTGGACAGCATATGGAAAAAGATCATAAATGATGCCTGTGGTTCACTGAGGCTTAAATCATTTCCCTGTAGCCAGTTCTGTTTGGGAATGAAGAAGTGAATACTTTGTACTGCAAGACTGGGCTTCTCCAGTAAAAACAAGTTGACAGTTGTTCTTTTTTCCCTGAAATACTTCTTTTAGGTAAAATCAATGCAAAAGAGCAGACAAACCTAGAAGTAACAGTGTGTTAAATGAAGTTGCCCTTGATAACTGTGTGCGAGGTCTGCCTCTTGCTGCTGGCAGAGTAATGGGATTCAGCATTTCTGTGCTGTGATGATGTGAAATGATCCTGCAGTACTTTGCAAGCTGGCTCCATTGTAAATTTGCTTCATTTCCCCTCGGTTCATCTGCTATTCTTCTCGAGGGAAAAGCGGGGCAGGAACAAGTGAAATGGAAGTGGTATTTCTCCCTGTGGAGGATGCTCCCCCCTTCTGTTACTGAGTCGTGTGTTGACTTTGTCACCTTAAGTGGTGCAAGAAATCTGAAGCTATTTAGGACCCCCATTAAACTGAATTCAGCACGTACCTTTTACTCCCTGTAGCTGTTACTAGCACTTAAAGCCCCTGAGCCCAGTTAACAATTGTGACTGTCACCCAATTGTTTTTCTTTCCTGCCCAAATGAGAATTGTCCCCTGAAGACAGCACAAGTCTGAGTTGCAGGAGCCCAGCTCTGGTGGGTTAGACAGATGGCAGTTATCCTCAGTTACTGTCATTTGTGATACTCCTGGGTTTTGGATTTATTTT
This sequence comes from Psittacus erithacus, assembly GCA_009867235.2. NCBI lineage: Eukaryota > Metazoa > Chordata > Aves > Psittaciformes > Psittacidae > Psittacus > Psittacus erithacus. The sequence continues at coordinate 2,836 of WYDI02004507.1, forward strand.
CTTTTAAGCACTTGTGATTACTGTCCTCTGACATTTAAAGACTTACTTGCTTTGGACTGGTTGCTGAAGCCATGTACTTGTGTATTAGAAAGGCACTGGATTCCTCCCGGGGACAGGACAGTGGCACAGATGTACAGGAGGGACGTGGCTTGCTTCTCATCTATAGGGAGCATTAATGGTCCAGTACAGAACAGGAGACTCTGTAACCTGTGTTCCTATTTGGACAATCTACATCATTTCCCTTTAAATGGCATATTTGCTCTATGCCATATTTTTTTGGTATTTAGAAGCTTTTCTTTCTTTTAAAATTGCATTTAGAGATATAACCTAGAATAGAAGTCAGAAAGCAGGAGGCTGTCTACAAGCTTATTTAACTTCCAGTTACATAGACTGAAGATGGGTTGTGGAGTCTGTAAGCTCTGAAAGTGACCATCTGAAAGTGACCATCAGAAAAATCAGATCTCCCTCCTTCAGGTGCCGATAATATTCTAGTGGTAACCTTGAAGATGCACAACAGTTTAATTTTCATTTTGTAGTGTTTCACAACCAAATCGGTTTTTGATCAATGAGAGGAGTAATGTGTATTTTAAAAACGTGAATCCTGCTATGTCTGAAGTGTAAAGATCTGGGGTATTCTTGTGTAATTTCTCTGCAACCAATGGAAGTCAGCTTGGCTGGATCAGGAAAACATGGAAGAAAGTTGCTGCCTCCATAGAATTACTCTATTCTGCCTTTCATAGTTGCTCTGTGATCACTTTGGAAATGGACCGTAAAGGGAAAAATAAGTGGTCACAAATGTTTCATTCCAATACTTTCAGGATATTTGTTTCAGCCTGTAGAACACAGGCATCCCTCTGTCTGTCCTGTTAGCCTCACCTTGCTTCTCAGGTCCTGGCGCAAGCCCTGAGGTGGGGTTTGAAGAACAGGGTGGCATCAGGTGATTGCAATCAGAAAATGCCTGAGGAAGTGGGATTTGTGTTACATAAATCCAGGTTTGCTGTTGAGGGGACTCTGTTCTGATGGTTTTGTCTTCCTAAGAAAAGCTTACTCTATTCACTGATTGCTGGGGCTCACCATATGGAGCTTCTTCTCTGCAGGAAGACAGTCTCTGAAAACTTTGGGCCCACATCTGCCAGGGGCACAGCGAAGGTGAGTGTTGCCATTTGTTATTCAAGGTGATGAGCAGTTCTCAGCTTCCTTTCAGTGTCTTCCTGAAAGAAAGATTGTCAAGCAGAAAAGAGAAAGAAAAAGTGGAAGTAGCTCCTGAAGCAGGAGAACTTGTCTGTGCGGTTCTTCCAGTCTTGCTCCTTTTGAGGATTAGCAAAACTAACCGGCTGAAGCAAGCTGGGCATCAAACCCAGCTCCCGCTCCAGAGATGGTATCATCTCTGAGACATACCAGGGAGATCAGATATCCTTTTTCACCTGTCAAAGTGCACTTGATTGTTATTTGTATGTTCACAAATGAAATCTTGAATACCAGAAATCTTTAATTATAGAATCACAGAATGGTTTGGGTTGGAGAGGACATTAAACTTATCCAGTTACAGCCCCCTGCCACAGGCAGGGACAACTCACACCAGACCATGTCACCCAAGGCTCTGTCCGTCCTGGCTTTGAACACTGCCAGGGGTGGAGCATTCACCACTTCTTTGGGCACCCTATGCCAGTGTCTCACAACCCTCACGGTAAGGGACTTCTTCCTTATATCTAGCCTGAAATTCCCCTGTCAAAGCCCTATTGGTGCTTCCTTTGTACCTCTTAGGTACTTCAGAGTTTTATTTAACAGCCATGGACTGTTTTAAGTACACGCAATAATGCTGCATATTTCTAATGTAACTCCTAATACCTAGTGTAAGAGGACAAGGAAATTTTTCGTATATCACAATCAATGTGCTGATACCAGGATCAGAATGTTCACAGGTGCAGATCTGAATTCCAAACCAGGAAGTTGGATGTTCTGCAAACATTGTGCTCTTCTTCCAAATCCTGTCCTTCTTATCCGGATGTGAACTACTAAATGAGAGAGGAAATGAGCTGTTGAATTTATTCTTGAATCCCCTTGGATTGAGGAGGCAACAGAACTGAAAAGGGGAGCATTTCTTGTGTAGAAGTGGTGATAAAGAAGAACAAGTGTAATCTGAAGTGTAGGGGAAGGAATTGCATCATCATCTGGAATGAAGGATGATATTTATATGCATGAAGTTAATCAGAGATACGGAGGAGGGTCAGCTGAAGATCTGAAATTGGTGCATGAGCTGAGCTTCAATAGGTATTTCACCCCTTTGTTATATAGCAAGTTGTCAGAATGCGAACTCTTAAAATTGGCTTTTGGAATTTCTAACAGGGGTGTCACTGGGAAGTCTGTAGCAAGATGCTGAAAAATCAAATGTGAGGTTTTGTATAAAGGTTATTTATAATCAAAGGAATAAAAAAAGATTAGTACTGGTTCCAGCCCAGAGGTTAGGACATAGATGATTTGGGAGTTCTGGATAAATGTAAGGCAATGAAGCTGTAAAAGCTGAAAATAAGGGGAATATAAGTAATCATATAGTTTAAAAAGGAACAGGAAAAGAAAGAGGCAGTAATAGAAACAAAGGGTTATAAAGGATGAAGCTGCTGCCTTTACTGCATTGCTCCAGCAGCATTAAACACAATAAAAAGCAAACCAATTCTGGAGCGAATGTGACAATTCTGGCTGTCTCTTCAGCCCTGCAGGACTTGGGGGGTCTGAAGCAGGTGGAGCTCACCCTATTATGGAAAGGCTGTTAGGAAAGAAATGAGAATACAGCAAAGGTCAGACTGGAATGGTCTTGGGGTCCTGAGGATCTAAAGGAATGAAGGGAGGTTGGAAAAATGCAGGTTTAATAGCCTTTGGAAAATAAAGGTGGGAAAAGCCATTAACAGGGGACCTCGTTGAATTAAAGATGCTCTGGTGGGAATACAATGGGCAGATGCTTCAGAAATGCCTGAGCTGGTGATACGTGTGAGAACAAGGCTTGTGAACTAAAAGTGTGACGGGGCTGTGCACATTAATCACAATTCCTTGGAATAGAGGGAAATACATCAAATAGAGGCTTTTAAGGACAAGAGTGTAGGGTAAATGCTCTGTGTGTACTATTAAAAGAGGAGCTAAGCTGTAACTCAAAGAGTGGGAAAGATGGGGGAAGTGGCTTCCAGCAGCTCTTTACTCCATAAGAATTTTCCAGACTTTCTTCGCAGAAGTGTTTTACGCATCTAAACCCTTCTCAGTTGGAAGTGTTGGAGAGTGGAGGTGTTTGTGTGTCTCCTGGGATTGTTCATGAAAATCAGGCTAGAAAGTAGAGGAAGAGGGGAGAAAGACTCTGAAGTTATACTGGAAATTGAGCATTGCTTTGATGTGGCTGTTAAACTGGACCTTCCCCCATGGAAGGAAGTTGGACCATGGAAGCTCCAACACAAAGTTCCTATGTGGTTGTTTTAGAGATGTCGCATTCGTTACATTCTTTATGTTTTCTTAGGGGGAACTTTGCTGAAGACACAGGCACTCCACTCAGAAGGGTGCTTCTGCTTCTAGAAGCACTCCAGGTTGTTTCTTGCACAGTATCTGCAATACCAAGCACTGGATGTTGTAACAACTGAAGGTAATCTTTCTAAAAAGGCTACAGAAGGTTTCATTTTCCAGTAGAATACAAGTTTCTAGAGGAAGAGACTCTCTTTAATTGAAGGTAAATGACATTAAACCAGAAACTTTATTGCCTAGGGCTAATTTCTTCATCAGGAACTGTAGTGATAGGACAAGAGGTGATGGGTTTAAACTGAAACAAGGGAAGTTCAGGTTGAATACAAGGAAGAAGTTCTTTATTGTGAGGGTGCTGAGGCTCTGGAACAGCTGCCCAGAGAAGTGGTGAATGCTCTATCCCTGGTAGGGTTCAAGGCCAGGTTGGAAAGAACCTTGGGTGACATGGTCTAGTGTGAGCTGTCCCTGCCTGTGGCAGGAGGTTGGAACTGGATGAGCTTTAAGGTCCCTTCCAACCCAAACTATTCCATGATCCTGTGAATTCCCAGCTGCCCCACTCATCAGATCCAGCTCCTCAGTGATGAATTCACTTGGTAGTGACAGTGCTCCACTATGTGCTTCAGACCTGTTGTACTCCACCTTTCCCAACTACAGAACTTAACTGAGGTTGTTGCTCACGTCTTTGTTAGGGAGATCTGATGTGCAACGCTGTACTAGTGATGAAAGTTATGAGCAGCGGGGCTGAAAGCAAAGAACTGAAACCTGCTCTCCTTTTTGTAAGACTTTACTTCTCCATGTATACTACTATTGTGTTTTTCTGTTCTCTGTGAGATTTTTAATTGACAGCTTTAATTATATATTCAACATCCATTTAGAGTGCAGTCAAAACAGTGCATCTGGTACATTATGTATGTCCTAAACATGGTGTTTGCCCAGTCTGTATGTTCTTCCTGACTCCTGTGGAGGAGGCTTTTGTGGAGTTTTGGAGCTAGCTTGACTAAGAGACATTGTTTATTAGCTTGTCTACATGTTTATTGTGTACGTGTCAGGGTTTTCAACACTTCACTTGTACAGCTGATGTTTTTCAGGCTGGAAGACGTTGCTTTGTCCTCAAGGAATGATTGTTGTTTGTCTTGGTAGATAAGAATTAGCATAAGTATCTTGATAAATAGCAAATAGAACAAAGTCATAAATATTCTTTCATTAAAAAAAACCTTTATTTTTTTTTTTAACAAGTTTCCAAACTAATTCTTGCAGGCTAGAAGTAGACATTTAAGCATTATTTTTGTTCATGAAACTGTCAGATTTGCAGAATGTGTGCTTCAGATTCCCAGGTTGGTTTTAACATCTGTACATGAGGATGCAATCAATACGCTGTAGAATAGCCTGGTAATATTTGACAGCAAAATAAAACCAGCGCAGTATATGACCCTGTTCATGATGGGAATGTCCCTTCACCCATATATACTGGACTACCTTCTTTTCCATCTGCTTGTACCTGACTACCCAAACATACATTTGCAGCAGTTTAGGGTATACTTCTTCCCTTGAAGGGCATGTGTCTATCAGCTGCAGTTGTTTTCCCAAGGAAAACGCAGTCATTTTCCTGTTGTGCAGCCTGCCTTTCTCCTTCATGGTGCTTTTCAGAGGTCAGCGTATCTGAGCAGATTTGAAACGTCGCAGAGTAGTTGAATAACTTCCCCTTCAACATACGGGATGTATCATCGGTAAACTCTGCTACAGACACTGAGAGCTGCAGGCAAATGGCATGAGGGAGCCTGGGCACCAAGTGAATCAGGTGGAAAGATTAAAAATGTGGAATTAATGAGATAAATCAATAACCCCCTTTTAAATATTTGGAGGAAGTAATATGCTTGAACGCCCCAGGAGGAATTACCAGCTTGTTTTCAGTCCATGCCCAGCATTTATTTAATTTTATGTTTTCTGCCTGTTTGTAGTGTACTTTTATTAAAAAACCCTAACAACTGTGTAAACATGAGGTAATTTGAAGTAGTGACTTCCAATTTAAAAGCGGTTGTCTTTATTATAGCTAGAAGACAAGGCAGGTTAAACTTGCTTGTGGTCAACTAGAGAGGGAAGGAGTGTTCTGTGGTATCCCCAGGACACCCTGTGTATACACAGGTCATTTATCAAGAACGCACAGGTTAGGGTTATTTGGTTCTTAATAGTGTTTGTGGGGTTTGTTTCTTTTAGTTGTGGTTATTTCCAGTCATTGAAGTGCTCTGTTATGCATGAATGTACTATGTCTATCTAGGCACTTTCTGCCAAGGAGGGATGGAGCAGGTTGGACTAAATGGAGACTTAGTGAATTTCCATGTAGGTTGTTCTGAACTCCAGTTTGACTGTTGGCTCTTCCTGTAGGAATATCTCACTCCAGCCTTCCGTGCCTAAACTAGTGTAACTGGATCACCAAAACCTGCAGTGTCACTCTGAAGGGTACAGTTGTGCTTCCCCACTCTGCCGCTCTGAAAATAGCTGAATGCCTTCTCAGAGCTGGCAAGGAGGTGGCTTTGAACACTTGCGCATACCTCAGAAATGAAAAGCAATAGCTCAAGTGCTGTGGAATAGCACTGAAACTGCTTGTGGAGGAAATGAGTAACATCAAGAGGTTCTTCACTACTTGCAAGTTGTTCTTTCTTCTTTTCTTGCAGCGTATTCTGCATATTGAGTTGAGAAATGAATGCTATTTTCCTGTGGCACGTGGCCTCTTTTGCTGCATGTGTTTGGTGGAGAAACCCTGCACTGTTTGGGGCTCTACTACCCCATTGTGTGCTTTGCGATGCAGCAGGTCACAGAGCAAAGAGAGCAGTAGGGAGCTGCTGTAGGGATTTGTACATTCCATTGTAAATGCTTTCATTTAACTTGTGCCATTTCTGCCACTGGTCTGAGTGATGGTCACTTGTTCAGTTCTGCACAACAGGTAGAAATCCTGCATGGGATTTGTCTTACCACAGTCTTTGGCTTCAGCCCATTGAAGTAGACTGGGCTGAACCAGGGGCTGAATTTCTCTGACAGCAGCAGGCGTTAGGTCTCTTTAGAGGGTCAGAGTTTATCATGTACATATACAGTATGTCTTGCTTCACCCAAACTGGCCTTTCGGAGTTTTCACTGAAGTATGTTGCTGTTGGAGGTGTTTGCTCCTGTTTGGTCTCACTTGATTTGGTATCCAAAACAGATCTTAAAAAGCAAATATAGAGCTGAGTGAAAACTGAAACTGGAGCAAACCACAGTGTTACAGGAGCAGCCCTCACTATGTGCTTTACAGAAATGGGACTGAGGGTGCCAGAGGCATTTGTTTGTGACTTTAGAGCTGAAATTGATTTTTCCAAAGCTTGTAAAAAGCAAAGGAGTGACACAGTGTAATGGAAGACTTAGAGATGTAGACAGGCGCAGAGCTGGGTGGTTTTGTCTGGAAGCATGGATGGGATCTGTGGTATTTTTAGGACTAAATCACCTTGCATGAGTGGTACCCATAGCTCTAATAGTCTTCTTTCTGTTCCTCGGCTGTATTCTGTGTCAGGGCATGGGTTACCTCGCAGTGTTTCAGATCTAAACAGCTACTTAGAAGTATGCTAGAATTAAAACAAAAATGCTGAGGAATTTGTGTGTGTTAAACCAGCATCTGCAGTATATGCTGGGGCTTGCTTTCAAAAGCTGTTACACAAAACTACTGCATGTGTTTTGATGCTTGGGTGCTCTTTTGTGGGCTGCCAACACTGAGGTTTTTCATGTTGTTGTGAGACAGTGATGGTGGAGACACTTGCAAATGCTGTTGTCCCAAATCCCCATGGATAGTGAGGCATAGCTACTTGGAGTTGTTCCCATTAAAGCTGTTAGAAGTACATGTACCCGTTTGGATGACTTGAAGGAGTATTTGTGTAGGATCTCAGCTTGTCATAAAGTCCTATGTGTTATTACAGTGATATTGAGCAAGGTTCTTTTCTGTTCATATGCCAGTAAGTGGCAAGAACATGTCTGCTCAGGGGGAGGAAAATACAGAGGGTGTTAACAGCAAGAACAATTGCGCACCTTTTAGTGATGATCTGGGCTGTGCTGGTGCAACAGGATCAGAACAGGATGGAATGCTGCAGGAGTCCTTGAACTGAGCACTGTGCTCCATGGGATGCTTGAGGCTCCAGCTAAAATGTTCCTTAAAATAAGTCTGTCATTGAGCATTAAATTCAGAAGTTACTGTCGGTAGGTCAGACCCCAGTTCCATTCACATCCAGATGCTTTTAAAGTGATTGATAATGCATTTCCCAAAACATTTAAAAGCAAAACAGAACATTAATTTTATTAAATTATTTTTTTTCAAAGGCACTGCTCTTCATGCAGGACGTTGGGAATCTGGTTGCTGTGTCTTTCCTGGGAATATGGTTGCTGTGTCTTTTTTCCCTGGGCATCGGAGGTTATGCTTTTTTCCAGTTTCATTCCCATACTAAGACAAGAGGGTGTTTCTTCCTGCCACTCAAGGGAAAGGTGTGTTTAGGAGTTGGTAAAACAAGTCTTTTCTGCAAATACTGCTCCAGATCCCAGAGTTGCTACAGTCCATTTAAAAGCTACTCATGGGCTCGCTCTGCAGCTCTGCCTGACCCTGCCAAGCTGGTGGTTCTCATGCGGTTCTAAAGATGTTAATCTTATTCTTTGGATCAAGGACATACATACGTACAATGGTTTGGGTTGAAAGGGACCTTAAAGCTTTAGTTCCCACTCTCCATAGGACAGTGTTTCAGCCTTCTGATAACCTTTGTGGTACTACTCTGGGCTCACTCTGACAGGTCCCTTTTATGTTGGAGGCCTCAGAGCTGAACACAGTAAAAATCAAATTGGAGAGAGCAAGGCCAATACTGGGAAATCAGTCTCAATATGAGTGGGTTTGGGTTTTTACGTGGTGGGAAGCTTAGAGATTTGGGCAACTGGCTGCTAGGGAGGATTCAAGTATGCCTGAAAAAACCCTGTCTCTGCTGTTTGCTGTTTGTTGTGAGAGCAGTTGTTCTGTGCTTGTAACAGGCTCTGTGATCCGGTCCAGGAATAGAAACAGGGCTTTTGTTGCTTAGAGGCACATGTTGCGATGAGCAGAAATGAGCAGTGAGTAACCCATCAGCTGAAAAATGCTACATGCAGGATTCACACTATTACAGAGCCCAAACAAACCCATAGTTGTCAAGCTAGATTGAGAGTACCACATAAAAGAAGTGCCCATGTTACTGGGTGAACTGCTCACACACAGTTGCTCAGCCCCTTCTTGTGGTGGTGACTTACGAGCTTGTGTAATTCTCCCCATAGCCCCACAGCAGCCTTTTTTTGTTCCATTTAACTGAATAGCTATGTCAGGAATTCAGCTGACATTCATCCCTTCTGCCAGAGCTTCTCAAGGACTTGAGACATGGATCCTTCCTTCCACAGATGGGCTGGCGGGCTAAAAGGAATCTAGTTCATGCCAGCATGGCCTCTTGCCTTACTTTCCCCAAGATTCTGCTTCCATCTGAGCAGAGAGAGAGTAATGCAAAGCATATGCTGTCCCATTCATTACAGGGGTTTGTAGAGCAGTGTGTCATGGAAAGCTGATCTTGCAGGAATGCTGGTGGGAAAGGCTGAGTGTTCCTAAGGCTTATACATTGTTCTGTGGATTTTTTCTTCTCTGAGAGATTGTTCGTAGCAGGGAAGTAGATGGATATCAGTGATTTATCCATTTTGAAGAGCAGAGGATCAACCTTGATGACATTAACTCTCCCAGGGAGGCAGTTTCATGTGTGTTTGGTTTCTGATGTGGCAATGAACAGGAAGACTCTGGCTTTTAGGGGCAGGAAGGCAGCAGGAGTATGAATGGCAGAAGCAGCTGAACTACTGAGATGTTTGAGTGGTTTCTGGTGTATTACCACCTCTGTTTTCATTACTGTATTAGAGTTCATTAAAGCCACTTGGCTCTTTGAACTGGTGACACAGTGTTCACTGAAATGTTTTGCCCAGCTCCTGCAGCAAGCTGGCTTGTTAGTAAATGAAGCCCTGAGTCTGAACCTTGGGTTTGAAATCTTGGGCACCATGTTGGTGGTGGGGAGCTGGGTGTTTAACAGATGAGTGTGGTTTAAGTCCTCCTTAGCTGTATGTGGTACTGATGGAACATACCAGGGATGAGGCACATAAACACAGAGTTTGGAGCACACTGACCACCTTGTATTCCCTGATTTCTGAAGGAATCTTTGGGACACCCTTCCAGCAAGTGCAGATCAGCACAGTCAGCTGTAAAAAATCCTGGTGGCCACTTTGAACGAAGAAGTGAGGCCCAGATATTCTGGATCCTTTCTCTTCTATTTCATTATTCAACATAGAAAATCTGTGTTTGTGCATGCTGCTGTGGTAACAAGGTATTTGTAGCATCTGGAAGCCTTGTGAGGCAAAAGCCCCAAAGAAAATCACAAATAAAACATGTATGTTGAGATCAGACAGTACCAGCCTTGAAAACGCTTTTTGTGACTGTAGTAGGACTTGGCTATTCTCATTCTAATGATTTATTCAACAGAAGAAAATCTGTATGGATAGAACAAGAGAAATCTGTGTTTCTTCACAAACACATGCATCAGCACAATACTTCAAGTGCTATAAAAGTGTGTTCTTTTCCTAAGCCTGTCATAAAGGACTAAATGGTGCTGCTGTGCTGTGAGGTGGAGTAATACATTTCAGGAATTCCGGCTTCGGAACACTAAAGCTGTGTCTCTCCATTGATCAGGGAGCACATCCTGTTGCCTTTAGCAGGGAACCAGCACTGGTTGGACCATTTAAGGAGAGAGGAGGACTTGTTTTCTGTGCACACACATTGAACATTTATGGGTGGGAAGGGGCAAATCCCCTTGAAGCTGAGGTACCAGGGAGAAGTCTTGACTCATATGTGAAATTCTGTGGCATTGGAGGTGGCCTTCGGATCCTCAGCTTATTTAAAACTTGTCTTAGCAACAAATTCCCTGGTAGCATATCTTCAAGAAGCAGCAAATCTGCTGTGATTCTCAGGAGCTGAATAGGAGTTATTTTGCTTGTGATTTTTCACTGTATAACAAGCCTGAAACATCTTAAGTTTGAAGGTTTCAAGGTTGATAACTAATTACCCAGCCTAAGAGTTTCAGTAAAAAGTGTTATTCTCCAACTGTTCAGTGTAAGATTTCTTGCACTATTTTATTTGAACGCGTTCCAGGGTGGCTGGTTCTAAAAAGAAAATACCAGACTCATTAGTTACTTATCAGATGTGGTGTGTTGGTTTCTGTGTTCTTTATCTGAAGTAAAAAACAGTCTCACACTGATGAACTATAAATCAGTAGGAGCAATTTCAGCTTGACTTTATCATAAACTTATAGACTAGTTTGTGTTGGAAAGGATCTTAAAGCTCATCCAGACCCAACCCCTGCCACGGGCAGGGACACCTTCCACTGGAGCAGCTTGCTCCAAGCCCCTGTGTCCAACCTGGCCTTGA
>WYDI02004508.1:0-13750 GCA_009867235.2 Psittacus erithacus
CCAGGTTGGACACAGGGGCTTGGAGCAAGCTGCTCTGGTGGAAGGTGTCCCTGCCCGTGGCAGGGGCTGGAGCTGGATGAGCTTTAAGGTCCCTTCAATGCAAACCAGGCTGGGATTCTACAGCTCTGTTGCAATTCAGAATCATGGCTCTTATCCCAGTACAGCAACTTTTTAAGCCATCAGAAGGGAAATGTTCAAGAAATGAGAGACACTGAAGAGCACCTCTCGCTATCCCAGAACAGAGCCTAGATCCAGCTGCTCAGAGCCAGCTTTGTCACTCCTGGAGTTGTGCTTCTCAATGAAGTGATGGTGAAAGGTGCAGGTTGTGGCATTGGGATCCCATTTTTTAGCAATATTGCTGAATCCCATCAGCAGCACCCAGAGAAATCATAATCCCACAGAATTCCAGAGAAAGATTTAGCCCCAAATGAGACTTTCAAACAATTACATTTGCAGGATAAGACAGGCTGCGGGTTCTCCAAGAACATTAAGGCTTAAAAACTATGTCCCAGGTACCAGAGCTTGGCAGTTTTGCTGTAATTCCCTCCTCAACCAACCGAGATAAGGAAACTCCTGGACTTTCTGGAAGGTGAATGAAGTGGTCAGCAGAAAAGGGGCCAGAGGTAAAGCACAGGACTCCCCTCCTGGGCCATCCACAGCACTTACATTACACCCTTCAACCACTGCTGGCGTTCACAGGGCAGGGGAGCCAGAGGCTGCAGTAACCCTTTGGTTAAGCTGGTCCAGAGATGGGGAGAGCATCGCTTGAGGGAACAGCAGGAAATCAGATACAGGAAAAGCACCTCCCAGTAGTAGCTGCTCTTCCAGCACATCCTCCTTTTGGAGAAGGCTTATTTCCCAGCACTTATTCTCTACTGGATGCCAGGGACTGCCAAATCCTATGGAAGTGCCTTCAAGGGGAATTACTTCTGGATCTGGGAGAGACTGATGTACTCATGATGCTGGCTGCAAAGCACTCCATATGGATCCTGACACTACTTCAGCAGAGCTTGAGTTCTGTGTTACTCTGCCCTCTCCAATCCTGCCACTCAGACACACCAGTGTGCAGGAAAACAGAGAATCGGGGGGTAAACGCTCCCCAGAAAATCCAAGCTGAAGCTTTGGAAACATACGGCTCTAATCTAATCTCCTGCAGTCAAAACTGACTGTTTTCAGACCAAAGTGCAAGTGTATTTTGACTTCTCTCACTCCTTAGCCTAGAGTATCTCAGTTATTATGTTACCAAGCTTCTTCCTCGCTCCCCATACAACGCCTGTGCTTTTCCTGATGTTACCCAGAATCCAGCCAAGTGCGGATGGATGCCTGCAGGATGCAAAGACCAAGAGGTTCCAACAACGCAGCTCAGAAAGAAACCCCAACCCCAGCTGCACTTTTTTCTCTTCCAGGGAGTTTTGCTATTCAAGCCCTTGCAAACCTGGCTTCCTGTAACCAGAGCCTGGAGCAGGGCTGGCCTAGGCAGTGCTTCACAGCACCCACAGTAAGCACAACAGGGTCGAGAGATGCTGCGCGGCAAACGCAACGCGGAGCCCAGGTGAGCACAAAGGAAGCACCTCTCCCTGCACCAGGCAGGCTCAGAACACCCACATCACGCTGTGGTCTGCCACTCCTGCACAGAAACACCCATGATTGTCTGGGGCTGCACCACTCCAGGCTGGAGCAGACACAAGCACAGCCTGCTGCCTGTAACACAGTTTATGTCTTCAGATGGGGTAGAGGGGGACAGGCTCCTCAAATACAATTATTCCTCAACAAGTCTGCAGGAAACAGCTCTGAACACTTGAGTTTCACCAGTGTAGTAGGAACAATGTTAGAACGCAAGCTCCAAAAGGTGACATTTCTAGACAAAGAACCTTAGAGCAACCTTTTGGGTAGACCTGCTTTGTTTCACAGTGGGTTTGGGAGCTGTAGTCCCTTACCCAGAAGCGCTAATGAATGTCGTGTTATCACCTGAAGGAACAAAGAGCTATGAGAGGGAATCAGGGAAGGCTGGGAGTGAAACAGAGAGGAAAAAAAAATACTATTTGTGTCATTAATTGCACAATGAGGAATTTAAACTGAACCAGGAGTTAAGAGACAAGATAAATCCTCCTGCACTGGAGGCAGGTCCCAACTGTTCCATACATTTGGTTCACTTCCATCCAAGTTCATCTTCATGAGGACCACAAAGGTAGAGCTGAGTCACTGAATCAGAACCTTTGCAAGAGGCTGAGTGCAGGAACAGCACCAAACACCAGAGTGTCAGCAGCAGCACCGAGAGGAGGAACTGGAACATCCTCTGGAAACAGGAGAGACTCCGAGATCAAAACAGGTTGGCCTGGGGGTGTGTTCCAATAGCACACTCAGAACTATAGCTCAGTTACTGGGGTGAGCACGAAGTGCTCCATCACTGCAATACTCCCCATCCAGATCAACCCCATGGGCTCTGCACCCCCAAACCACTTAGAGAGGACAAGCCCTGCCCAGCTCCCTCCATCCCCAGCAAGCAGCTGCAGTGAACTGGTTTTAATCGGCTGCAATCTCATCCCCGAATGGTGCCAGCCTCTGTGGCTTGTTGGATAAACGTGTTTTTCAAGAACTGGAATTACTCTGCTCTGGTTTTCAGCTGCAGAGGGTGTTTTGGCAGGGGAAGGGGGTGTCTCCCCCCATGCAAAGAGCCAGAGTGATGAAATGCAGGTGCAGAACTGCTTGGCAGAATGAGGAACAGGGGAAGAGGGATGCGTGCATGGATTTATCCCCTTCTTCACCCAGTGCCCAACAAGCCTAAGGAAGAAGACTGGAAAGCTCTGGATCTCTCATTAGGAGAGATGGAGACTGAAGCCAATGGCATCAGGACTGGAAGCACAGGAGGAACCTTTCACCCATCCTGTGCTGGAGGACCTTGGGGTTCCATGCTGCTCCCACGACACATTCCTTAGCTCAGCTGCAGCAGCACGGTAATAACCCACAAGGGAATAACTTCAGTTTCCCCAACTCTGTGATTTCCAGACCTGGCCAAGGGTGTGCTTGGGGAATGACACTGCTCAGAGCCCCAAATAAGGGAATGAGCCAGCAGCTTGGCACAGCCCCAGGCCCACACCTATTTACAGAGCACAGCCACCAGCAGGAGCGCAGCCCGGAGCCTCACACGCAGCTTGATGTGGGTGCACACAGCATCCCCTACCTGAGCCCAAACAGGATCCCTGGCACTCCCAGCATGGCTGCCCTGAAAGCAGGAACACTGCAGGGCTCATCTGCAGCCCCCGGTCCTGCAGTGGAAGGGGAAAGGCAGCACGAGGTGTCGCTGTCAGCTGTGGGATCGAGGCGGGATTTTTGGGCTTGAGCAAGGTAAACCAGTGGCAACAAACCTAGAAGGGTCCCTTGAGCCAGAACAGGCAAAGGGATGCTGAGGATGGGTGAAATTCAGACTCAAGGTTATTTCAGTGGCTTCATGCAAAGCAACATCTGACTCGCACAAAAACAAAGGCATTTTGGATAGAAAACAACCCGGGGTGTCACAACTCCAGAAGCATTTGCAAAGAGAACTCCTTATCAAGTTTGTGTATCTAAATGTCCCGAGGGATCAATAACATGCGCAATATTCAGATGAGTTCTTTAATTACCTCTCTGCTCTTCATCATCATAATTCTCAGGCTCCACGCAGGAGTAAGTCACCCATCAGGTCTCAACCGACAGGATTCACACGCTGTTGTTCCCAAGCTGCTTGTTAAACCATCACCTTCAGGTTTACAGTCTCTGGTCCAGCCCAAGGAATCCCTACATCCCTCTCAGGACACCTTTGCTAAAGGGAGGAGAAGCAGAGGAATGGGAACTACCTTCAGCAGGACCTCATGGAATGGAGCCTGGAGGTGAGCAGTTTGGAGGTGTGCTCTGCTCCAGCTCCCAGCCTTGCTGCACAGCCCAACTTGCAAGATTCAGCTAAAGCTGTCAAGTAAAAAGTTGACCTTCTGAAGAGCTGAGGAACTGTGGAGCTTTTCCTATCCCAGAACAGCCTGGGTATGGGCCACGCACCAGACCACCCCGGAGACACTCTGCTTCCCACCTCCCACCGACCTTTCGCGTTTATTCCGCTTCTTTTTTGCCTATTCATGGACTTCCCACAAAGAGTCTTTGCAGAATCTATTAAGCCCTGTTGATACACAATCCAGAAGCTTCTCTGGGTGATGCTCCTGTTCCATCCTGCACTGTAGCCCACAGAGTCCCTCCAGATCCGTGATCTTCCATCAATTCCAGGCATTAAGTTAATGCTGGCCTTAACTGCAAGGGCTACCCAGGATCTTGGAGCGTAACTTGAAGGGAAATCAAGAGTTATGATGCAGAGCCAATGCAGATGAGAGTTGGGCTGAGCTGCTCCAAGTTATGCCAGGATTACTGTCAAGTTTTGTGGAAAATATCATCTCCCCATTGGCATCCTTCAGGAAAAGCTGCACCATGAGCCACAGTCTTCCTGTTTTCAGGAACAGGTACGGAAAAGCTGTTCCAAATGTCATCTTCCTTTCCCCAACCCCCCAGAAGGGAATGCCCGTGCCTGCATTGGCACAGATGGTATTTCACTGTCCTACAATGAAAACCGCAACATGTGAGGTTTATGCTGTGTGCAAAGCACATCCCACAGTGCCAGGGACACGTGTCCCACTGCAGCACCTCATTCTGCTGGAGCCAGGATTTGCCGAGATCCTATTAAATATGAATGCCTTGGGTTTACTTCCTTTAATTCCCACAAGCATTTCGAAGCTCCTGATCCCATGGCTGTTTCAGAATATACTGGGCACAGCAAAGAGGCCATGGCAGGGAAGCTGCTCCTACCTCCAGCAACAAGAGCATCAGCCTTAGGTATGAAATCCAATTATTCCATCGTCTGACTGATTTCAGGACCGAGAAAGCCTTCAGGATTGGTAGCAAACTATGAGAAAAGTCACTGCTGACCACCTTTCCCTATGGAGCAGCACAACAGGTACCTTGCCCTGGTGCACCAGCATCCCACTCCAGCACTGGGCTCTGCTCAGCCTGAAGCAAACCTGGTGCTAAGGATGGGGCCTGGAGCACAGGGGCTGTGGCTTCAGCAGCCAGCACTGACCAGAGTCTCCATCTCCACTGAGTCTGGAAATGAGGGGGAGTAACCGGCATCTCCCCACTGCAAAGTTGTGCTGAACTTACAGAGAGGAGACAAGAGAAAAGCTTTCTTGAACACCAGCTCCTGACAGGCAGGAAAACTGGGTGTTTGTACTCCAAAAGGGACAAGATGAGTCCTGTCAGAACCCATTTCAAGACTATCTGAAAACTCCATCAAGGCTTCATTCTTATCTCCCACTGAAAGCTCTAAGAAGAGCCTTTATCCCTTCAGCTCCAGCAATCTGGCACCGTAATGCAAAGAGCCCATCATAAACTCCTTCTTTTGGCTATTAAACAGGGAAAGGGGAGGGGATAAACAAAGACAGCGCAGCTCTTACCTCCACAGCCCTCACTGTGTTCATGTGGGCTCCATCAAACCTGACTGCAAGGAAATAAGCACCTTTTGGAGGGTTGTTGTTACCCACTTTTGTCAGAGCTTCACTGCCGAAGGCTGACGATAAAGTGCTCT
Organism: Psittacus erithacus; assembly: GCA_009867235.2. Classification (NCBI taxonomy): domain Eukaryota; kingdom Metazoa; phylum Chordata; class Aves; order Psittaciformes; family Psittacidae; genus Psittacus; species Psittacus erithacus. The sequence goes on from WYDI02004508.1 coordinate 5,600, forward strand.
TAGCAGAACCTCCTGCACAATTCAACACTGTCCTTGTCACTTGATGGGTGCAGAGACAAGGGACTACCACCCAGTACCACCTGGGTACCTCACTTCCTAAATAGCCTTTTCTATCCAGCTGAAGAGAGAGGAAATGGGAATGGTGTTTCCTTCATGTCAGGGCTTATCTCCTGCCTGGTGGAAGTGCACTTTTCCAGGCTCCATTTTCTCACGCAGTGAACTGCCTCCCAATCCACACGGGTCAAAAGGGACTGGAGTAGGACTGAGTGTACAGGGATACGGCCGAGCCAGAGGGTGACATGCAAGACACCAAACCCACTGCTGAAGCCTCACATACGGAGCCCTTTCCTGCTGCAGCAGTTCACCGCAGGGCACCACAAGGAGCAGGGAAATGCAGACAAGTTCTTAGTCACCTCCTGATAGTCAAAGGAATTGGAGAGCAACTCTTCTTCCAAACATGGCAGCAGGAAAGCCTTTCCAGCAGAGCTTTAGCTGGAATAGCAAATGCCAGCGTCTCCAAAGAGCCAAGTCCCAGCCAAAGCCAGGCAGGAAAACTCCTTGACTCTTGCAAAATCCTCTTGGTGGTGGTTTTCTTTTGGGAAGGAAAAAGGGGCAGGGAGGGGAGAGAGCAGGAAAGGCAACAGAGAAGTAGGAGAATGAGCAGAAGCTGAAGCGCTTCACTCCCTCCCAAGAGGAGAAAAATAAAGTCCAAACCAGATGCATAAGAAAGGATTGATATGAACAAACCAGCCCTCTGATGCCTAAACAAGAGCTGAAACTCCTGGAACACTTCAGGACTCCCGTCACCCTGATGACACAGCCCATTTGGAGCATTGTGCTCAACAGCAGCAGCACCTGAGCAGCAACCAAAGCCTTGTGAAGGGACAGGGCCCGTCAGGTCCAGGCCAACACACCATGTTGTGTGTACAAACCATCCCTGAGGAGGTCACGGGATGTGCTCCCCATTGGAGCACTAAGTCCTGGAGCAACAACCATGAGGTAAGGGAGAGCCCATTCCACACAGGATGCTCCTTCTCCTCTGGCCTTTAGTGGCTGTGGCTGTTCAGTTCTGCTCTCCAGACCCATGTGCATTTCCTAGGACAACACACTGGCCTTGCACATCATGGGCTCAACCCCACAACACTCTCTTTCCCCCTCTCTTCCCAAAGCCTCCAGTGTGAAACAGGAGGTGATAGGGGTTAAATCTTCAGAGATAAAAGCTGATGACTAAAATGAAAGGAATTGTGGCTCTCAGCCACACTTTGCAGGTTTCCTTTGTAACACACACTTGGACCCAGCTGCAGCAGCCAACACAGAGAGGTTTAGGTGACTTTACCCACAACAACATAAAACTTCCCCTCCAGGGAGGACAAGGAAGGAAAGGTGAGGATGAGAAGTTACTACAGCGCATAGGACACGAGCTGGCCCTGAGCAGTGTGGTTTTCCAGATGCAGTAACAGGGACAAACATGTAGCATGTGCCCACTGCACCTCCAGCCTGCACTGCACCCAAGAGCTCCAGACCAGCACCATCCTGCATTCAAGCTGTGATGCTGAGCTGCAGCAAACCCTACTGGTAATAAAGCCAAGGAGAGAAAAGGGTGTTGCTCTGCTGCACTTAACAAAGGGTTTACACTTTCTGCCTTATTTCAAGCAACACATCCCAACTTTCATTCCCAAAGAGTCCAAAAGCAGGCAGAACCTCCTTGATTTTGCCATACACCCAGTATTTGCCATTTTGCCGCATAAAGCCCAAACAGCTTCATCAGATGATTCTTTTCCCCTCCAAATGCCCACTTTGCTCAAGCAGCAAGAGGAAGGGCATCGCTTTCCAGCCACACTGCACGAGAGAGGAACACAGCAGGTCACAGACCCCAGCGCAGGGAGAGCTGCTCTGGACTAAAGAGGTGGGAAAGCTGAACAGGGAATTCCTCCCTGCCATGGCTGCAGCCTCCCGAGGTGATGCCAAACTGGTCCCCACTGCTTTACTGGTGCCCCACTGGAGAGTGCCCAGACCTGACACACCAACAAGTCAAATACCATTAAAAGGGAACAGAGCAGGCAGGAAAGTGCTGAGCAGCAAAAAGTCACCAAAGGGAACTGGGTATTACTAAACCTTCACCTTTGTTCTGTCCCTCTCCCACAATGCTGCAATCCCCTCTCCTATTCCCCACCTAGAAGCAGACACATGATTCACCTGATGTGCACAGGGCATTCAGAGCAGTGTAAAGCACAGAAAACACCACAGAGACATGAACAACCTCCAACATTCCAGATGGTGCCCAAGGAATAAAGCAGGAACTGTGTGAGGTTCCCATGTCCAACAGATGGCCAGTTCCCAGATGAAGGGGTGCCACGGAAATGCACCCAAGGAAGGGGATGGCAGGAAAAGGCTAAAAACCCCAAGCCAAAGGGTCCCTAGCAAGTCTCTCCACCCATCAATCACAACATAGCACATAAAGAAGCAGAATGTCCACAACTAAAATGCCAGACTCCAGGTTTTAAGCTCACAAATGCACCCTCTTGCCATGGATTCTGTCCAACACCAGGACAGGAGAGAAGCGCTCATACCTCACTCCCCCCATCAACAAAACATGCTCATGGCACTGCACTTGCAGCATTGCTCTGCAGCCCATGCACAACCTCGGTGTTTTCCGGTGTGGCCCAGTGGGCAGTCCCTACAATCAGGGTAAGGGCTGGACCTGCACAGGTCCATGTTCACACCCAGGAACAGAGCACACAGCTTCCTGCCTCCCACGAGCCAGAAGGGAGCCAGGTTTTGGGAAACACAAGCACAACAGGCACACAACTACCCACTCCCCTCAGAGGAAGGCACTAAGAAACCAAAGGAGCAGAGGGAACTTAAGGCTGGAGAAGAGCTCACAGTTCAGATATGCACAGGATCCAAAACCTCAGTTCTGGGGCCTCAAGAGCTGAATTCTCCAATGCATGTTACACTCAATGCCTCCTCTCAGTGAGTAACATCCAGATACTGCACCTACAGGTTTGTGGTTCAAAACATGCTCAATGAAAACCTTCTAAATGTAGTGGCATTTGCCACTCAGAAGTTACACATGAAGCCAGTGCTCCACCCAGAGAGAAAGCCTGAGCCTTGCTGGTCACCACAGCACCCACCAGCTCCATCCTTTCCAGGTTCTGCTACCACATCCACTGAGTTTCAATTGCTTGGTGACAACCTGGACACCATCTCAGGAGGTACCACTGAGAACGCAACGGGGCATCCCAATGAACTTTTGACTTCGGTATTGAAATATTCCCAGCACCTGGAAGATGCCACAAGATGACTTTCCTTGACCCATCATTCCTCTTTTCACCCCCTGAAGTAGTCCAGCAGAAGGGACTGGATATGCTTGCACCTATGAATGAGTAGGGCTGAGGAAGAGCACCACCAGAAGGAAAAGTGTAAGCCCATAAACTCAGAATTCTTCCTCAATTACAGCTCCTTTGATGGCAAGGGGTAAGTCCAGCTCAACCCTGAGGCCACGCAGAGAGGTCCCTCCAAGGACCAAACCTCGTACCTCTGTCCATGTGCTGCTGCCTGGATAAAACCATCCCAATCCTCCTCCTCACCTTGCCCAAAGCTCACAACCGTCCCCGGGACAGCAGCACTCCCAATTGGAATCACTGATTTCCAGCAGCTCCACACGTGAGTGCTGGCTTCTAATTACCACAGGAAAGTTGCAAGGCAGTTGTAAGTTCCATCATTAGCATACTGACACTGCATCATCCACCAGCAGTGTTGCATCATCACCCTGATGTAACCTCATGGTGATGTAATGCTTGTAGGGATGGTATTAGCTACTCCTCTGTGCTTCCAGCTTTGAGGAAAGAGGACTATCCAGCTTCCCCCATCCCACTCCATTGCTGGATAAGACTCACTCCTCCTGTGAAGTCAAGCAAGGCAGGTTTTACCTCAAGCACAGAACATGGTCCTTTTCACCCCTCACACAGCTCAAGCACAGCAACCGAACTGGTAGTAGCAGCTCTTTTCCCAAGTAAAACTCCTAAGAGCATCAGCCTGTTGCTCACCCACAGACAACACACACAGTGAGGAGCTTTTACAGCCTCAGCCTCACACTGAGCTGCTCCCTGTTGTCAAAACCAGACAGCCGGAGGCAGAAAAAACCCAAACTAAAGAGTCCCCAGTGCTAAAACCAGTGCTGGTGACCCCAGCAGAGCCTCGCTGCCTCCAGGATATCCCACCCCTTCTCTTGTCCAGAGGGTGACAATCCCCACTCAGCGAAGGCTGTGCCAGTAGCGAGCAATGGAGCATGAGACACAGGAACACGCTGTACCCTGCGTGTCACCATCTCAGGTGGCTGCGAGGTGGCACTTGGGGGTGACATCCCCACCAAGGACCAGCTCCCCTCCCTGCACACAGCACAGTCCCTGCTTATAGTGCTCAGGGAGGGGAGGATCAGCCTCCCCATGGCCCAAACCCCAGTGCGGTATCACTGCCACATCCCAGCAGGTACCATCCTAAGAGCTGGTGGAAGCACTTCTTACCAGAGCAGGCACATGGCAGCACAGAGCCCAGGAGAACATCACACATTGGCTTACATAAAAAGCTTTCCACGTGCTACACATCCCTCTATTTCTTACTGTCTTCTGCTGGCTCCTGCCTTCATCTCCCTACCACCATCTCATCCTCTCCACCAACAGCATGTCTTTTATGTTCCTGCTTCTTCCTACCCACGTCTCTCACTTAAGACGCTGGTCAATAGTTTGTCTGGAAGAGAGCAGTGTTACCTCCTCTTCTCCCGTTGATGTATGGCAGCTTCCAGCCTGCTGGCATGTCTCTTATTCCCCAAGGCCCCTCCGTTTCACTTCCTGTGCAACTGTCTCTACAAGCAGCTCTGCTACCTCTGCTTCCAGCTGCATTTGCAGGAGAGAAACATGAAAGTCAAACACCTGCAAAAGAAGCTGGAAACGAGGATTAGGGCCATGCCTGCAAATGAGTGCTCTGTGTCACCGAGTGGATCCATCAGCTTAGGAACCTCTGGGTTTACTGCACAAAACACAGGAATACATGAGCATGCAGCAGCCAGAAAAGAGACAAGTGAAAAGAAAACCTGAAACACAGGATGTAAAAACGAGAAAGTAAACCAGCAGCAGAAGCTCTAGAGCAGTGCGTGCATCCCGAGCACGGACGGGGCTTCCCCAGCCCTGTCGTTCCAAAGCAGCGCCCGACGCCAGTTCTCAGTCCCGGAGCTCTCACCCCTCCGCAAGCGAGAGGCGATGCCGGCACTCGGGGTATGCCAGGGCAGCGCCACCTCCACAGGAACGTCCCGCCCGGGGCCGGAGCCCACCCGGCCCCTCCCGCAGCCGGCAGGACCGTGCCCTGCCGGGGCAGGGCCCCCGCGCAGACCTTCACCCGCGGCCCCGCCGATAACCCCGGTACCGGCCCGAGGCCGCAGGAGGGGGCGGCTGCGGGGGGCGCACCTTGAGCCGCAGGAAGGGCGGGCGGGGACTCTTATTGTGACACGGGCCGCCGCCTGGCCGCCAGCCGGGCGAGTGCCACGGCGGGGGCTGCCCGCGGAGGCCGCTTCCCCCCCGCCTCCCCCGCCGCGCCCCCCAGGGGCCGGTCCCGGTGTCGCCGCGCCCGGGGGCGAGCGGAGCCCACGGCACCGCCAGCCCCGCGCCCCCGCCCCGAGCGGCCGCAGAGGAGGAGGAGGAGGAGGAGGAAGAGGAAGCAGCCCGGCGGAAAGCCCGCAACAACTTTCCGAAACAAATGCCTCGCAGGCGGCCGTCCCAGCGCTGAACAAAAGCCGGCGGCGACCCCCGGGCGCGGGGGACGAGCCGCGCCACCAAACTTTACATTTCCCGGCGGGGGTGCGCCCCGGGAGCCCCGCTCCCTCCCCCCCTCTCCGCAGGCAGGGGCACGAACTCCCGCCCCGGCAGGCGCTCCTCCATCACCCGCCCGGCGGCCGCGGGGCCGGACTTTGCACTTTCGCCGGGCTGGCGAGGGCTGGCCGCGGTCCCCGCACGGCCCGGCTCCGGTCCCCGCACGGCCCGGCTCCCCCGGAGCTGCCCTGGCAGCGCACACGCATCCCCACGGCCGCCTCTCTCGGATAACTCTGCCTCTGCCGCCTCTCCCTCCCCAAGACAATAAACCCAACGAGAACTTTTAATCTGGGAACTCACACGCCTCGGCACCTCCCCGCCGGTCCCCGCGCATCCCGGGCGCCGCCGAGTCCCGCTCCCCAGCCGCCGGTTCGCTTCTCTCCGCTCCTCGCCGACCCCTTTTCCGCGCCGCCGGGGATCCCCGGTCAGTCCCCTCCGCCGCGGCTCCCCCTTGCCAAATAATGCGCTTCTCACACATGGAGTCGCGGCGTCACTCGGCGGAGCATGCGCGGGGCGGTCCCGTCACAGGGCGGCCCGTCCTGCGCTGCGGGCACGGCGGCGGCGGCGGCAGCAGCGGCCGCATCGCGCGGCGCAGAGACCCAGCGCCGCTTCCGGGCAATGGTGGAGCAGGTCTGTGACCCGGGGCACCATTGGCCGGAGGGGGTCGCGGCACATGGTAGGCGGGCGGGGATTGGCTGCGGCCGGGTTGGGGGCGCCGCCGCGGGATGCGCGGGTCCCGCCGCGGCGCCCGGGGCCACGTGGAGCAGCGGCAGCGGGAGCAGCAGCGGCTCCCCCGCCGCCGCCGTGGCCCCGCAGAGCGCTTTGTTCTCCGGCGGCGGCCCGGGCCGCGCAGGAGCTCCGCTGACACGGGCTGCTCTCAGGGCCACTTCTCCTTTTCCTTCCTCAGCGCCTGCAAGCGCTGATAAGGAAACGGAGAGGATCGCCCGGCTCCCGCCGCGCTCGGCGAAGGATCCCGGGCAAGGAGAGCAGAGGGGCTGCGGGAGCGAACCCGAGGCAGGCAAAGCATTAGGAGGCCGTGCTACGGAACGCAGACGGGCGGCGGGGCGGCACGGCCCCGGCTCGTGTCTGAATCTATATTGAAGACGATAACAGAGCTGGTTTGAGCTTCGCCGATTAAGGAGAGACGCTCTAAGCAGCCAACGCTAGAAAGAGATCTGTTCTCTCACACCTGAGAGCCTCGGGGTAGCTCCTGTTAGCGCTGCCACAGCTCCTCATGGCGCAGCCAGTTGCAGAAAGCTGCCTGAAAGTACCTTTAAATCCTCACCCCCTGTTAGCGGTGGGTGCACGAGGAGCTCAATTCCGAGCCACAGCAAACCCACAGATACCGGATCCCAGCTCCTGCCCGGCACCGGAAGAGCTCTGGTGGGAGCTGATGCTACTCGGGTCCAAACAAGGGAAACCAGACACCGAAGCAATAGTTAATCATGGCTGGAAAGGACCTTAAAGCTGCTCCAGCTCCAACCCCTGCCACAGACAAGAGACACCTTCCACTAGAGCAGATTGCTCCAAGTCCCTGTGTCCAACCTGGCCTTGAACACTGCCAGGGATGGGGCAGCCACAGCTGCTCTGGGCACCCTGCGCCAGCGCCTCACTCCCTATTTCAATATAAAAATGTATTTGCCAGGTAGAGAGTATCTGCTGGTCTGAATATCGCTAAAACCTGACTCCAGCAGCCCCGCTCCTGTGGAACACAGCACCCAGAATTTTCACAGCCAAGTGTCAGCACACCCTTAATGTGAATATCCTCTTTTTAGGGACTCTGTACCTGCAAAGGGAACACTTGGGTGCTGTGCATCACCATGCTATACCTTTATGAAAATAGGCAGCTTTATATTATTAACATTATTGAATTGTAATTAAATTAAATACTACATTTAAATTAAAATCCAATAGTTCACAATGACAGAAGCCATTTAAGTTGTTCTTCTGAAGATACTTCCAGCATTCCAAAGGCAAAGTCCGTAGATTACATGGACTAAATACTTCATCCTTCCTGTGTATTTTAATGCTACACAATCTACACTCTTCATCAAAACACCACCCAGTATAGCAAACACAGGGACATCCGTTTTGTTGTGACACCAGCACAATTTGGTGTTAGGATGTGAGAAAAGAGAAGGACTTTTTAAGGAGAGGGGCTTTGGACAAGGGCCTGTAGGGACAGGCCAAGAGGAATGGCTTTAACCTGGCAGAGAAGAGACTGAGATGAGCTCTTAGGCAGAAGCTCTTCCCTGGGAGGGTGCTGAGGCGCTGGCACAGGGTGCCC
>WYDI02004509.1:3452-15194 GCA_009867235.2 Psittacus erithacus
GCAAAAGGTGTGCTCCAAGCTATTACCATTGAGAAGACTCTGTAGCTTTAAAAGACAGAATTTGTTCTCGTATTTTTCCTAGTTTTCTTCAATAAAAGTTTATAGGGGTGAAAATAAATGGACCAGAGGAACACAAAGGTGTTTTACAACGTGGCTTTCTGCTTTGGAAACCACATTAACTTCAACAGGAAAAATGAAAAGCGCTTAAATCAATCCAGAAGCATTTACAAACGAGCTGGTGTAATGAAACTGAACTTGTAAATCAGAGATGAACAACCCCCTTTAGCACTTGTGCAGATATTCATCAACGCCAGAAACACCTGAAAACTCCTTTTGTTTTTAACTGTAAGAACTACTCAGATATTCCGTGGGTACTGAGGTTATTCAGGAAGAATCAAAGATCTTGACAACACAATTCTGCTTCTTCAGGACTTCATGTTCAGCATGGGAGAAAGACAAGACTGCTTTTAAGGATCAGAAAACCAAAGCTCACATCTTAGCTGTGGACCTCTGTATCCCACTTTGTGTTACTCCAAGATTTTAGAGTGAGGAGCTGCCTGATATTGACCCCTTAAGAGAAAAAACAGTGGAGAAGGAATGGCTCTTTCTCTCGCTCTTTAATTTCCATGACCGTAATTCCACAGTTCAAGAAAAAAACCACTGAGGTCAAATCTGCATCCACATGAGCAATGAGAGATCCTTTGGGAATATCGTTGAAGATCGTTGAATCCTAGAAAGCTTTGAGTTGGAAAGGACCTTATGATCATTCAGTTCCAACCCCTGCCACAGGTAGGGACACCTTCCACTAGAGCAGCTTGCTCCAAGCCCCTGTGGCCAACCTGGCCTTGAACACTGCCAGGGATGGGGCAGCCACAGCTTCTCTGGGCACCCTGTGCCAGTGCCTCAGCACCCTCACAGGGAAGAACTTCTGCCTTAGATCCATCCTAAACCTCCTCTGTTTCAGTTTGAACCCGTTACCCCTTGTCCTATCACTACAGTCCCCGATGAAGAGTCCCTCTCCAGTATCCTTGTAGCCCCCTTCAGACACTGGAAGCTGCTCTGATGTCTCCATGCAGCTTCTTTTGTGCAGGCTGAACATCCCCAGTTTTTTCAGCCTATCTTCGTATGGAAGGTTCTCTGATCATCCTCTTGGCCCTCTTCTGTACTTGTTCCCATAGTCCTATGTATTTCTTATGTGGAGGACACCAAGATAAGTGTCTAAACACAGACCTTCCGCATCATATTGTAAGCACTTAAAAAACTCAGCGGAGTACGGAAGTGTTCTGCTATTGGAAAGGATGCCGGGTACCATAAGCTCTGAGGGCTTCCAAAGCACCTGCGCCACAACTCAGGAGACAGTTGGAATTCTTGAAGCAAAACGACTTTCAAAGTTAAAAAACCCCCAAAGAAACCCAAGGGGGTTCAGATCTTCCTCATCATCCAAGCTCACCATTTACAACAGCAGGTGCTTTGTAAGCTGCAGCCACACACAATGTGCATCCACAACTAGTGGGCATAACTCAAGAGGAGGCTGAAGTTTCTAACTCCTATTAAGATATTAGGTGGGGAAGGAGACTTCAGAAGACAAGCTTAAAGTGATGGTGCATTTTTGTAACCAGAGAAGGAAGTGTGGTGAAGGATTTTCTTTAAGAAACCACTGACAACTTTATAGCCATGGTAGCTACCAGTGAGCAAAGGAGAGATTCCTCCAGGCAACTAGTAAATAGAATGTTTTCTCCTTATGCCTTCATCACAGTACACATAAAAGCATTTGACACACTTAATAAATGTCACAAACACAAAGTATTGCACAAAGGGATCCTAAATAATGATAAAGCTGCAATTATTGAGCAGAAAACAGCAAGAGGATTAGAAACATTTGCATCCTGCCTGTTCATTACTGGGCTGAGAGAATCCAGGTTTAAAATGCCCTTTCAATTCCTTCTTAATACCACTGAAAATATCCAGAACATACAACTCCACAACAGCATATGATAACTACTAGTTTTTGAGGTCAAATGCATATACCATTTATCCCCAAAGGTATATATTTCATTATGATGTGTAGAGATCCCTATTGCATCTGCACTTTGTTCCCATATTTTGGATCTCGCAACGATGCCACTCTACTCATGCTGGACCCCAAGAACCCCACACCAGGTCACTAAATCACTGCCCTGCATTCTCCAAAGTCAATTGTTAGATAATTATTTGCATCCCAGAAGGTCAAAAAGCCCCAAACCACTGTAACTGCTGCATTGTGTTTTCCTGTTTCCAAGCAACACTGTTGTTTCAGATCAAACATGAACCAGGCATCTCAGAAAGCCACGGTGCTTTTCCCTCTGTACTTACTTATTCTGCATCATGTTCATTATAACCCAGTCAAAGGGGTACACGTTCTTCCCAATGAGATTCTTGAACATGATGAATGTTTCCATCAGAAAATCCTAAAAAGAAGAGAAAATATTTGGAAAAGGCCACTTTTCTAGATCAAAAATAGATCACAAGTGATAATGTCAGTTATTAATGACTGGATTCAAAAGTGTCTTTGCTGTTCCGCTTCATAACAAAGCCATTATTCATGCGCCCTATACAGAAATTCTACTAAGGCATATTTAGACATGATATCACATATCCAACATTACTGCCATTTAAACTTTTCAGAAATGATAACAATAGCGCATCACGAACACCCCAAGGTGTTATTTGGGAACAAGCACTGGTTTAACACTTATCCAAAGGCAGTTTCTGATGAGAATTGATTTATTTTCTGTACCATAATTTATTTCTACACCACAAAATCTCTCAGTCCCTTCTTGTGCAGCGTTTGTTGAAACATCCACGTCCCCATGCATCCCTGGGGTATGCTGGAAAGTTGTTAACAGCATTATTGGTACATGGAATGAGGAAAAAAAACCCTCTAATAGATTATTTTTAATCTTCTGATTACACCAAAAATACTCCCTGGAGGTTGTTGATGAATTTTCCCTCCCCTTGTGAGTCCCCTCCTGAAATTGTCTCTTGTCTGAAATCAAGTTTATCTATTTATTAAATGAAATGTGCTCCAGCTCCAGTCTGGATTCAGGTGATGTGGTGGAGCGCATCACTCCTAACGTGGGATAGACAACGGAATGGTTTGGCCATCCCAAAACTGGGAAAGACTCTCCCTAAAGGGAGCAGTGACTGCTTCTGCAAGTGAAAACCTGACTCAGAACAGAGTTAATTTAGTTGCATAAACCTATTTATTTCTACACAGATTATAACCAAACATCTCTTTGGAACACAAACCTCATGTACTTTACGAGGTAAATCACCATCTACAATTTGGGAATCTGTAATTGCTATCTGACAATTTGAGTAATGCCTTATGCTTTGAGAAAGATAAAGGGGGGAAAAAAGAACTTAAATGAAACAAGTCCTTTATCCATTTCATGCAGAGATAAAAAAGAGCTTTTATTCCCAGGTTAGAATATTCTTCCTTTGCTACAGCTTCTCAGTAATGGTAGTTACCTTGTCTATATTTAAAACGTCAAATGCCTACAAAAAAACCCCACAAAATGTTACCTTCACTGGACTTTTAACTAAGGCTGGGGTTTCTGTAATCTTGTCAGAGAGAAACAAGGATGAAGTTACTGCTCTCCTATGTATGCCTTCATGTGTGAGAGTCACCTGCTTCATCACAGTTCATCCTGTCATCTGTTGTTCTATTAAGATGTTTTTCCTGGCTCAGAAATTCACAGTGGGTGGGATGCAGAGAGCTGCAGAGATCCTGAGGACACAGCACCAGGATCACTATGAGTTTCCAGACTCCTCAGCTCTGCTGTGTGCACAGCACAAGGGTTGCTTTGGGATGCTTTGCATCCCACCTGCCGGTACCCAAGGATTCACCCAGGCCAAAGAGGGGCCCACAAAGCATCACCAGCCATGGCAGGGGGTTAGAATTTGATGAGCTTTAAGGTCCCTTGCAACCCTTCAGTGATTCTATGAAGCAGCGCTCATGGTTAAAGATGTGTTATTATTGTGTAAAGCAAAATCCACCCCAGACACACACTGCACTAGAGATCTTCACTTCAGAGATCAAGCTGCAGACTTTACTGCTCATTTTTCATGTATTTCAGAGGCAGAGTTACATCATTTCCAGTCAGCAGTTGCATATTTTGCTGCCCGAGAACTACACAGCACTTCATTTGGGCACTTGCTTGTGTACAGCGGCAGGTAACGGGTGATTTTCTTACTGGTGCTGCTTCACAGCTCAGTAATTGAAATGTTAGTGGAAGTGGCACCATGGGAAGGGTCATCACCCACCCAAGAGGGCAGACTGGAGCCCACTGTGCTCTTCTCTCCCCTTAATATTTGATGAGTACAGATGTAGACCTTCCTGATTTCTCAAAGCAGACTCTACCTTACACTTTATCTGTCACTGATTTCAGCAGCTGAGCCTCTGCACACTCTGCTGATCAAGCTGCAAGAGCTGGTGGATGAATTACCATAGCCTCTGTGGATGATTTGTGTTCAGTATTGACCCTGCAGGTTCTGCCATGTGTGATTTGCCCTACTTTGCTGATTCAGCTCCACATTTTAATCTACTGATACTTACATTTTAATAATCCACCTTCCACACAGGTACTTTAAGTAATGCTCTATAACAACTGAGTTAATTATTGATCAAATAAAAAGCTTCTGGCACTTACCTGAAGTTTACATATTCATAATATTGCTCTCTTCCATTTTATCTTTCATAGAATCATGGAATGGTTTGTGCTGGAAGAGACCCTAAAGCTCATCCAGTTCCAACCCCTGCCACGGGCAGGGACACCTTCCACTAGAGCAGCTTGCTCCAAGCCCCTGTGTCCAACCTGGCCTTGAGCACTGCCAGGGATGGGGCATCCTGTGCCAGCACCTCAGCACCCTCACAGGGAAGAATTGTACTAAAGGGGCAAGAGCTGTAACTCCTCATTTCCTTGTAACTACAAACACAAATCCTATTTAATATCCTAAGGAAACAAAATTCACAATGGATAGGACACCTTCATGATTCCCATCCAGTTATGGAAAGAAATCAGAATAAGCTCAGCCTTGTAACTGGTAGATGGTGACTGAGAAGGTTCAGACAATTCCATCTGCCCCTGCCTGCTGAGCACCACCCCCTCATACACCTGTATCACTATTCATGTTTCGCACAACCTAGACTTCAAAGAGGTTCCTCAATAAATTTTCAAGTTCAATAAAAACAGTTAGCTAAAACCATGCAGAAACTTGATATGAAAAACCTTTAGGCCAAGTTGATGCATTTCAGCTTTGCTGCAACAGCAATCAGAAGCCAAATACTCTCAGTTACAGCTCTTCAAGACAAGAGCTTAACCTCTGCTGAGCTGCTCCACACCGCTGTGAATGGCTCTGCGTGGGCTCCTCTGTGGGGTCCCACACCATGGGGCATTCCCCATGACTCTCAACATCACATCCCCCAAAGAAGAGGTCATTTAAGTCACACAATCGCCCACTCACTTCAGCAGTGAGTCAAAGCTTGTCATGAAAGGATGCACAATGCTCACATTAAACCCTAGAGTCTGGGACTGCAAAACATTAAAGGGGAGAAGAAAACAGAGGCACAGAAAATGATGATCTAAAGCACCCCATGGAGTCTGTCTTCCTCCCTACTCCACTGACTCCAGGATGTTGTCTTGAATGCCTTCAGGGAGGAATGCTTCTGAGATACTTCACATGGTACAACATCAACATATATATTTTTGTCACCTAATACCATGTATGTCTCAACTGAATGTAAGTTTCAATAAGTAAAAAGGGGAGAGAGATCAGTTAGTCCCAGAAATAACCTCACTGATGTCTGATGATGTTTTATCTCAGGATGACAGTAGACTTGACAGTAAGAAATTCCTCTTTGAACAGAAATACCTTAATGAACCTAAACAATGTATTCTGCAGAGAGATACAGGACTGGTTTTATTGCGTTCCATCCCATCTTTTCTAAGATTTTTGAGGCCAAGTAAGACCATTATTATAATCTAAAACTGACATCTACATAAAACAGGCCATAAAGTTTCCCCTAGCAGTTCCAACACAGGGCTTATAACTTCTGGTTGAGCAAGAGCACATGCAGAAGATAGATTTAAGGGTCTCCAATAGTGAAGAAGCAACCGCAGCTTCACTTCAGTTCTCCTTTTTCTTATGATTTAGTTAACTAACAATCTATTAATTATTCTTTGCATTAATCTAGTTTCAGTCCTAAATCACTGCATCTTTATGTCTTTGCGATTAAACTCAAACCCCTGTAATTGGAGACACATTTCTCACCTCCATATACAGGGAAATTTGGCTTAAATGAAAACACTTCTGGATCTAAGCTCTAATGGTTGCGTCAAGCAGCACTGGCTTAAAAATTATCAGACTAAGAGGAAATGGGAAAAGCATAAAAAGTTAAATGAAGAAGTAGAGAGAGGTTCTTGTCCAGCCCAACCATACTGTACCAAGGATTACTCACTACAGCACAGTTTATCCTACCACTGAAGACTGAAGAGAACAAAAGCTCTAAGAGAGGAACATGAGGTGGTCTTGGCAGTGCTGGGGTAATGGTTGGACCTGATGATCTTAAAGGTCTTTTCCAATCTAGTTGACTCTATGATTCTATGAGCAAACTCAAACCATAGCACTGATAAAGGCGAAGGGGGCAATGCCCCTGGGAGAGCTTCATGGGTCATCAGCTCTCATGGTGAAACATAAATAGTGAACAAGATGTGGACTTCAAGAGTGAAGTCTCATCTGTGAAGAAACGCTTGTGAAAACTTCCTTTGACTATCACAGGAAAGCTTATGTAAACTGGGTGGTGTCTTCCTCCTTTTCTGCTAAATGATGACTCAGTTTTATTTGTGTTTAAAGCCAGGAAAATTCGTTTACTCACTCTATTTTCCTTTTATCACAGGTTTAACAATATTCTACCACTGCCCTCCACACCTTCACTTATATTGTTTATACCTTAATGTAGCTTAAGGTAGAATTTTCTACCATTAACATATAACCCATTAAATGTTCTACCAGCTTGCTACGTACTTCAGCTTCCATTAACATATGTTATCACTTAATCAGCAATATTAAAACATTTTAAAGGTACATTTTCATCAAAGATATACAAAGTATTACAGCAACCGACCAAGTCTGGATTAGCGCATCTGCTAATACCAACAACCATCAAGTGGCCAACTGTGCACACGCTGATGGAAAATACGATTTTAACAGTCCAGAGCAATTCCAGCAACACAACCCAAGAACAGGCAGAAAGGGAGCAATATACAGAGAGTCAAGACAAAAGTAAGAAGTGATTCTTCATGCGTCCTGGTGCACGGCATGCACATAAATCAAACTCTTAAAACCAAGCTATTATAAATAGGCCACTTGCCAAATTTCAACTACATAATTACTCCCTTGTTTTCACCGAGAAAGATCTGACCTACAGAAGCAACTTCCAGCTAATTTAGACAAAAAAGGCAAGATTTTCAAGTAAACATTTACATTGCCATTTGTAACCATCACACGTTGCCTGAGCAGCATTTTGCTCTCTGCATGTTTCCATAGAATCACAGAATCATCCAGGCTGGAAAAGCCCTTTAAGCTCATCCAGTCCAACCGTTCCCCAGCACTGCCAAGTCCACCACTAACCCATGGCGCTGAGGGCCTTGTCTACATGGGGTGTGAACACTACCAGGGATGGTGACTGCAGCACTGCCCTGGGCAGGCTGTGCCAATGCCTTGCACGTTGTCTGCATTTCAGCTGGGATAGTTGGTTTTCTTCCCAGTAGCTGGTGCAGTGCTGTGTTTTGGCTTTAGTCTGAGATCACTGCTGACAACACACCGATGTTTTAGTTGTGGCTCAACAGCACTTACCCCAATCAAGGACTTTTGAGTCTCTCACACTGCCAAGACAGGAGGGGCACACGAAGACGAGAGGAAGCAAAAACAGGACACCTAACCCAAACAAGCCAAAGGGATATTCCATCCCACAGCACATCATGCCCACTATAGAAACTGAGGGAGATGGCTGGGAGCCACCAGTCACTGCTTGGGGGATGGGCTGGGCATCAGTCAGTGGGTGCTGAGCAATTGCATTGTGCATCACTTGTGATTCTTGGGTTTTAGTCCTCTCTCTTCTTGTTATCTCCTATTATTATTATTAGTTTATTATTATATTATTACAATGTATGTTATATATATTGTGTGTATATATTATTATTTTACTTTATTTCCATTATTAAACTGTTCTCATCTCAGCACAAGGGTTTTACCTTTTCCCAGTTCTCCTCCCATCCCAGTAGGAAGTGGGTTGCATGGTATTTGCTTGCTGGCTGGGCTTAAACCATGACACATGTTTAAGAGCAAACTGGTTTTACCTTTTTCCATGTAAAGATCTGCAACCAATTTGCATTTCCTAGAGCCAAATACTTTGAAGCACTTTAAAAGTACAGAAATATTTGGCTTGATTAACCTTAATACTAATGCCTTTTCTGCATGCTAAGCCATTATTTTCACACTGCTAGCTGCATTTAGCTTGGGAATATTTTGTTATCAGCTGAAAACCAGGTGTCCATCCATGTAAGTGCTCTGAGATCCCAAAGCAGATCACTGGAAAGTGACCCTTTCAATGCAGTGATGCCCATCTGCAGTCCTTAGTGGGACTTTGTCTTCACTCTATTAAATTCACTATCTTTCTACTTAGTAATGCCAGGTCAGGTACAAATATCAGTACCAAAACCAGGCCAGGCTGGAGGGGGCTTGAAGCAGCCTGCTGTAGTGGAAGGTGTCCCTTACTGTGACAGGGGTTGGGGCTGGATAAGTTTCAATGTCCCTTCCAGTCCAAACCAGCCTGGGATTCTATGGTTCTGTGAAACAGACTGAGCACCAGAGGCTCTAGCGTCAAACTGGCATGAGGCAAAGAGTTCAAATGCTGCACAAGATAAGCAGAAGAGCAGGAATTAAACATATAAAACCAAACCAGGGAGCCCAAACATAAATTACACAAAGGAAGACCCTGAGTTTTATTCCATTGAGTTTGAAAGGAAGAAGGGAACCTAAACAAAGGCTACCCTTCAGATTAAAATACAGGTGAAAGCTGCCTAAGGCACCTCAGAATCCCCAGCACCAGGGTGGGTAACACAACACACAGCTGCTCAGGCTTCAGGTTATGCACTAATTGATGGATCTTGGCCAACAAGTATGGTTGCTACTTCTCATCCTGCACTCGCCATATGGCAATGAGAGTTTCAGGTCATTACAGAGTTATCTCCTTAGCTATAAACTCTCTTCTATTATGCTCTAATTAAGTTGTGCTGTTGGCTTAGTTAGGCTACCAAACGACTCTGGGAAGACAAACTTCGATGATTATTGCTCATTTAACAACTAAGGGCATCCTTAAGGTTAAAATGTTTTGTATGAAATTTAAAGTGAGCGGATCAGTAAGTAAAAGCCATTGAAACAGATGAAATCGGGACATCTGGAAGATTTAACACTTAAAGTTCTTTTTCTCAAGAAAGCTTTTTGTGGTTTTTTCCTTCTTTCCTTAAACCAAACAGATTTTTAGTAATGGCTCAGCATTATTTCCTAATGCTTTCTTCTAATTGCTTTAAACCCACCGTTTCAGTGCTTGCTTGTTAAAACAGTGAACAGCTCCAGCATGGCATGAAGGTTAATTTTGTCCTTTGCAAAAGCAGACCCTGTATAAATCACAGTGCTTTACTATTTTATATCAAATCTGTGACCTTGACCATTCTCTTTGCAGTTCACAAGTGGACTTAACAAACAGGAACAGGAAAAAAAGCACAAGCACAAGGTTCTGAACACATAAAACACGTTCAACTTACCACAACATCTGACCTCATCTTCCCAAAAGTCTTGATTAAATGAGCATAGTGATAGTCCTCCATTTGCCTTAAAATAGCAGTCATGCATGCGACAAAGCTCCCCTATCAAACAGAAAAGTAGAAAGGAATCAATTCTTTCAGATAGGGCGACATAATACTTGTTGTCAAAGCAGAATATCGCTGGAGAGCGCCGTGTAATGCAGCGGACGTAATCCTCGCATTTAAATTCATTAATGGATATGCACAGTTCTGTCAAGACAACAAAATCGCATCTTGAAAAGCCTCTATTTCCAATTTCCTGGGTTTAGCACCATCTCCACTGAAGGTTTTGCACCATATTCTTGATAGAAAAGCTGCTCAGGAATTAAAGGCCTTGGAAGGTAATAAACCCAACTCGTGTATCTCACAAGATCAGGATTTGCATTTGGGAAAGTCAATACTTTGCTCAAGAAGGAAATATCTTAAAAAACATTACATTGAGCATCATAGTGAAACCCCAAGTTTTGATTTCATTGAGTGGTGTTTTCAGATGCTCTGACACTTAACAAACCAAACCCAACCAAATAACCTCTGTAAGACCAGAGCAGCAGCACCAAACCATGGAAAAAGGAAAAAGTGCCCCAAAAGGTTTAATCATTCCTTACAGTACATGAAAGTATCATAGTAACAAATCAAACCCACTTCTATGACTACCAGACATTCCAATCCCACAAATCACTTCTGCTCTTACTATCTGCTACAAGCCTATTGACTGATATGGTAATATAATGATAATAGTGTCCACACCTCTTCTGGTCTCTAATGAAGAAGATAATGTTGGAAAACCCAGCAGAATTCCTCAGAAACTAAATGATTCTATACATGGTTTGATAAAGCTGTGCATTTCCCTTCCTGTGCCACCCTTATGGTTATTCTACGCCATGCCCAGCCTTGCAGAACACTCAGGAATTTTCTTTCCAAGCAGACTACAAAGTCTTTATCATTGCATTTATAAGATCTACATTACTCTCAATTCATAATATTTCTTTCTACATCAGTCCAAGTAATTGCGATCAAACACGAAACGACACGAGGTTATCTCTTTATGCCTTATGAGCCCTCTTACTTACAGTCTAATCCCCAAACCTCCACTAGATAAGGATTCATTGAATTTGCTCTTCTCCGATGTAACGGAGCTTAGATCTGAGCTCGTGCAGAGCTGATGTTGTCCATGCAAGAGCACTGTATTTTCTACATGATGCAAAAGCACCTAAAGAGAGCTCTTAAGCATGTGCACATGGCATGAATGTGAACGCTGAAAAGCACCCGAGCTGCCATTCCATGACATCAAAAGAACTTTATAACAAGCTAAGACAAGAAAAGGCTGCACAAAGATAATGTTTACCACTCTGAAATGTAAATAAGATGAGATCATCTCAGAAAGTTAATTGTCAAAGCACTGTATAATAAGCATTCTACATAACAGACACTGTAAAAGGTTCTATGTCTGCAAGGAAATATTCCATAGCCCATATTCAGTCCTCTTTCCCCTAATGATGTCATCAATCAAAGTGATGCTTCATTGCTAGCCAGACTTATAAATATTTCAAATTGGCTGCTTAAGCCCAGGCTGAGTATGTAATTCAGTCCATCACTTCACATAAGGTTCTGTAGCTGGTTCATAAATGCTAAGGAGAGCTGAACATGAACTTTGTTTGCTCGTGGTATCTTTTTATAGATGCTCACTCAATCTGTAAAGTCTGCTGCTTTGTAAACACAAAAACGTATCTTCAACTGCCTTCACATACCATAGAATCCCAGAATGGTTTGTGTTGGAAGGGACCTTAAAGCTCCTCCAGCTCCAACCCCTGCCACGGGCAGGGACACCTTCCACTAG
>WYDI02004512.1:0-28644 GCA_009867235.2 Psittacus erithacus
ATGAATGAAAAGACTATCTGAGCTCCAGAGACCCTAACCACCTCCCCCAGGGCTCTGTAGTCCTTCTTTATGTTCTCTGGGCTACTGCCATCTATAATTGATTATTATTATTATTGATTATTATTGATTTTTCAGACTTCTGACAGGTGTCTGCACGTGTGAATTTACCAGAGATACTTTTGTGTAGAGGTTATTTTAGGGTTTTTTTAATCTTTCAGGGCTTTTGTAAACACTTGCTGCCATGAAACCTAAATTCAAGGCAGAGAGAATATGACAACAGAGAGAAGCAACATTTATCCTTGATGACTTGGTCTAGATTCCTCATGTAAGATGGAGTTTAACAGTCAGTTATCACCTTCTGTGACTTTTGCTGTCTGCTCTCCAAAATCTTGAAATTATTATTGTTATTTTTATTAGTAGTAGTATTATTATTTTTAAATCTGCTTTTTATTCAAGTATTCCTGCATTCTGAAGTACTTTGGCTTTTAAGATAACTCTCCTCATTCTTTAACAACGTATTCTTCCCACTTTTGAAATATCGCTGATTTTAGGATTTTATTTTCCCTTTATCCTCGTTTTTCCGGGTTTTCCCACTCCCGATTCCCGCGTTTGGCTGCGGTGAGATCGGCAATGGGCGGCCGTGGAGCAGCGGGCCAGCAGAGGGCGCAGCGGACGGCGCGCGCGCGCGCGGCAGGGGCAGGGCCCGTCCCCGGGTCACCTCGGCGCGGTCAGTCAGGAATTCCTCCGGGAATGGCGCGGTGAAACCGGGGATGGGACCGGGATAGCCCGCTTCCGGAGCCAGCTCGTTAACACACCTCCTTCCTATTCCTGCTAAGGAATAGCCTCCTTTGGAGTTATTATGTGCTAGAGGCTGGCCTTGATTTTGGTAGGTGCTGCCAGAGCAGCAATCCTGCAGTGCGTTTAGGTCAAGTGTTCGGTCAGACATCAAATAACATCAGTGTGGACAATGATAAGCTTCATGATTGAAGAAACTGAGTGACCCATGTCAAAGAATCTCACTGAGCAATTCCACATGTATCCTGTACTTTCCGGTTGAACTAGAGCAGATCTCATTTTCACCCATTCCCAAGAAGCTTTGTATTTGGCACCTCACGTAGAAGAAAACAAAAAAAGTCCTTAGCTTTCTGTGTTGGAGAGTGGATAATTTTCAGTTCTCATTTGGTGATCTGATCATCATTTGATGTGTTCCAGTGCACATCTGCACACTGTCCGTGCTGAATTGGTCTATCATGTACCTGTGTGTGTCGCATTTTTGTAGCACTTTCTAATAACATGAAGCTTCATATTGTGAATCCAAGACTGGGAGCCACGATGCTTGTTGGTGGTTTTGGTTTGGTTTTCTGTTTGTCTGGGTTTTTTTTAGATCTAGATAAGAAATTTCAATGTATAAGAAAAAGGAAACATTCATAATGGCTGCAGAGATTCCTAAGCACCCCAACTGGCTTTTTCCTATCGTTTCATTAGTAAATTTGGAACCTCTCATGCAGATGGGGAGAAAATTAATTTTTGCCAACTCTAGCTTTTATTTAAACCAAAATAAATACTGATTTCTCCTAGGGCTTCTCTTCTGGGCTTCTCATCCAGCAAAGTACCTAAATATTGGCCTAGATTTAGGTTGGTGTTTATTCATAAGCTAAACCTGCAGCTTACAGATGAATCCATCAATGCCACTGAATTAAAACACTAGGCTCCAATTCCCCACTAATCTTGCCTTTGCAGCAGGACATGGCACCACAGGCAGGAGCTGCTGTTTTTTAGCCCTCATGCACTCAGTTATGTCTTGAATTAGAAAAAGTGACTTTCTGTCACTGAGAGAGAACTCATAAGTGTGTGACCTCCTTGCAAAGCAGCTTCCTTTTATACACGTTTAACTGGACTCCATTCCATCTCATCCACCACCTTTAAATACTTCGTGCAGTGGGGATATTTGCTGGCCCAAATTTTTGGCCAGATAAAGTCTGCTTTCCTTTTCTTATGTGGCACTAAGAATACCAGAGAACCTGTCTCTGCATGTATTCACTGACACTGAATCATGATGTCGAAGTCCTGCAGTGAAATATCTTTGTCACATTGCCAGTCTGCAGTAGAGGTGCCAACCTCTGCTTTTAATTTCCTGCTCCACTATCACATGCTTGCATCACCTGCACCCCATACAAGAGTACACAGCATCAGGGACAACAGTTTCTCTCAGTTTCTTGGCGTGTAAAATGGAGGTGCTAAAACATTGACCTCATTGGTCTGTCTCAGAGAAGTGCCTAACAGATAGTTAATAAATCTTTTTAGAGAGTTTGGGAAGGGTATGGGAGAACTTTAAATAAAAAGGAATGTATGAATAAAGCAATGCCACTTGCCAAGCCTTTTAAGTGCCAGTATTAAATATTTTAGCCATCAGCATGAAGCCTTGCAAAACTGGTATGGAAGTGTACCAGCTCTGGTGCAAAACCTTCTTATGTGTACAGGGATGGTGATGAAAAGAGCAATTTGTTACACACCCTTAAATACAAATATAGACTCACTGTAGACGAATTGTTGAGTCACTTTTTGCAAGGATGGCTGTGCAGGGTAAATGTTAGAAAGATACCTTAAGCTTTGCACAGTATAACTCTTCTTGCTTCAGTTTGGCCACTGATGAGCTGGCCTTATGAATGTCGCAGCTGACAGGCCTGTGATTACTCTTCCTTCAAATCACGCACTGTTCTTCCTGGGCATTGTCACATGGTAAGCCGCAAATTCTTAGACTAATTCAGCTCAGTGAGTGTGAGTGAATACGTATTTTTCCTCAAATGGGATTTCATGATTTTGCAGGTATGGAAATAAAAGACGCTAATTTCTAGAGAAGCAAATACTATTCTATAAATAGTCCAGTCAAGAAAACAAAAACATTGTTGCTGCTGCTTAGCTCTTCAGTCATGCTGCTAGAATTTACAGGCTTAACTTTGTGTAAATAGTTTCTCTTTCATTTGTGGGATCTGGAACAGGTCACTACAAGTATTTTATATACACAGTTTTACCAGGAGAGCTCTGTTAGCCAGCTAAGATTGCTCCTATGAATCACCTGGGATTACTCCTGGTTCTGGTGTGGCTGAACCAGCTTGCCACACTGCCAAAAAGCTGTGTGAAGAAGCCATTGGGCTTTGGAGCATCTCTGGCTTTTTATCAAAAGCCCATTGAATCCAGATCCCTCTGGCTCTTGTCATCAGGCTAAGGCAGAAGTAGCAACTGAACAAGATAAGGCAATTTTGGAAACTTAAATCTCTGAGTTCTGTGGGTCTCATCTCTGAGAGTGAGAACTTAGGCTGCATGTGTAGCAACCCGCAGACACAAGGCTGTTGTTATTTCAGAAACAGCACAGCCACTTAGCAGTGATTTTTCCACCTGTGTGTAGACTCAGCTGTATTTAGTATATTTGTGAAAGCAGAGTTATGATGACTTTGGGTCCAGGCTGTTTTGAAAAATGCTTTGGTCACTACAGTAGGCCATTAAAGCTGAAGGAATGGGTTGTGCTGATGAACTCCTCAGAGCCTCTGCAGCATGACTGCAGGTCATCTCTTAGGGCTCAGTGTGAGGAAAGCTTGGACGGCTCAGGCAGCTGAGATGGCATTGGCTTGAAATACCTAGGCTGCTTGAGAGAGACCTTACTTGTAGTGCTGCCACCCTTTCTGTGTTATCCAGCCCATTGTTTTGCTCCTTTGCTTTTCTTGGCTACCGTGTGTTTGACCTACATCTGGCTGCTAGCACGCATCTTTGGAAAGAGGTTTTACAGCATGTGCCTCTTAAGCTGCCAAGGTCTGACTGTGGATGCTGTGTCTCTAGAAGACATATTATTCCTCCTGTAGAGGGAAAATGCTGTGGGATTTGTCCGCTTACTATGAAGTTAACATTGATGTTTGTTACTAACTATCAGGATTATTTATTTCTGAAATAAACAGATTTAACCTTAAAAAGAGGGGAGTGCAGTTAGGCTGAGGATGAGATTCTCTTCTTAGGCAAAAGGTGGCTTTGGAAGAGTGTTTCAGCACTCCCTTAGTAGGGCCTTGGAGTAGGTTGCCCAAGCAGATCCCTAGAGGCTTCTCAGAAGGAAGGGGTGTGGAAATCCCTGGGGAAGCGTCAGAGCATAGTACCTGGGGAGGTGCTGGAACCCGGCAGATTTGTTTCCCCCAGGCTCAAATCCAGCAAATTTCCAGCACAGGAAAGGGGTGGCTGGGAAGCCATCTGCCCTGTAGGAGTCTTGCAGCTAGAGCTGAACCTGAACAGCTTTGCTGGCAAACCTCCTGCCACTGTTCTTAGTACAGCTGATACCAATGC
Source organism: Psittacus erithacus (assembly GCA_009867235.2). Classification (NCBI taxonomy): domain Eukaryota; kingdom Metazoa; phylum Chordata; class Aves; order Psittaciformes; family Psittacidae; genus Psittacus; species Psittacus erithacus. The sequence goes on from WYDI02004512.1 coordinate 4,327, forward strand.
CTGGCAAAGAATAAGTGGCACCTGAAAAAGGATTTTTGTGAAGCACAGAATAGTTTAGATGCACATACTAGACACAAGATCCTAGGACATGGGTATCTTTTATCTAATTCACTGCGTCTATTTTATATGTTCTTGAGAGTAATTATGAGAGCTCTCTGGTAACCACATGAAAAAGGGTTTATAGGATCAAGTCCTCTGGGCTTAGTCTTGTAAGATGCCAAGCTGTCTAACCCCAGACAAGGGAAGCACCTGAGCTTGGGCTTTAAGAGCATGAGTGATCTTTTTGGAATTAATGGGACTTGTCACATGCTTGAAATTAAATCCACATATGAAGTACCAGGTTGGACCAGACTTGCAGGTTTGGTACTTGGCATCCTGCAAGGCAGAGCCCAAAAAGGCACTGGACTACTAGATTAACCATAAAGTAGCACTTGTGCACTATTCTATTTTACAGAAGAAAATGTTAACAAAAAATAACAAAGACATAATGGAATATCATTACATTCAAAATATTATTTAAAAAAATCTTTGATTCGGTTTTATTGTTTTCTTGACATATAGCGAAATTGTTCTATAGTACAAAATATAAAATTTATAGCAGGTGGTATTTTTTCTGGTTCATAATATAAATGAATGAGTAGTAAATGTTAATATAAAGTCCAGTTTGAAATCTTACAAAACAAGCTTTAGAGATCTGTTGAGAGTACAATAGTGCGTGTGATGGCTTCTCATCCCACATCCCACCACCTTCCTTGGTGTAAGCCTTCAGTCTGTCATTCCATTCTCTGGAGTAGACATTTTACAACCTGGTAATCATCTTGTACCTGAGAGATACTAAGTATGTTTTTACTCAGTTGCAATTCATTTCAATATTCCCTGCTTTTTCCATTTGATTACCCAATAGTTTATTACAGGTATTTTATGCTTTAGGACTCTGACACCATTGGTGTTTGCCATGGCATCCATTCCCAGTAAGGAACTCCATGAGGAAAGGAGGGTCGATGCAATGTACATTTGGAGAGGAAGTAAGAATGGTGTAGATGGATATGGTTTTTCTGTGCAATGTCTTTCAGACCAGAGTTCTCACTTAGGATGCACTTGGAGCATGGTTCTGCCTAGACAAACAAGGTAACTTAGGGTCAGGACCTTAGCTGTTGTAGGTAGGTACAATTCTGTTAAAGACTACAGGGAGCAGCGATTTTCATCAGCTAAAGCTATGGTTCTTGATGTAGGAGAAAGGATGAAAACTTTACTCCTCTTGATGGAAATGATGCACTTCTGAATGCATGTAATTGCCCTCGGGAAGTATGGGGTTGATGTCTTAGGAACACATATGGTCATGATTAATATCCTGTGCATGTCTTACAGAGCTGTAGTGAAAATCCCTTTGTTGTTGGCCTAAAATAAACAGCATTGCATGATGAGAAAATAAAGCTGGCTCAGACAGAATGCTTAAACTACGTTTAAACACTTTAAATAAGTGACTCACTTCTTTGTGTTTTTGAGAGATAGTGAATACTTCTATCTTCTTGTGATTTCCTTGGTGCAATGTCTGTGAATGACAAGGTTACAGATCTGTGCGACTCTAACAAAGTGAGGTTCATAGCTGTAGGAATTTCTGGAGCGACGCTGTATTTGTAAATGATGCTATGGATACATCTGCCATGTAATGCTCATTGCCTATGTGAGGTAGCAGTATGGCAGAACTGCAAACACAGAGGCTGTATCTGTGAGCAATGTTATACACCAGGACAGTATCAGCAAACAAAGACACTATTAGCTAAATAGAAAGGAGTCAGGATTAAGTGCTTTGTGCCTCTGAAACTGCTATACCAGGATTTGCACTATAAATATACTTGCAGTATATTCTTCCAGGGAGCTTTTTGTTACTATGTGAATGGTCAAAATAAAAAAAAAAATAACCTCACTCTGCTAAAGATGATGTCCCAAGTACATCTGAACTCTCAGCAAGTGCTACAGATGGAACCAGAGTGCATGCAACTTTTTTGTTTTGCCTTTCAATCCTGAATCTTAATTAGTTCCCTACTGCTTTAGTACATGCACAACATTTTAATAGTCATAAGGACTTACTCAAATCCACATTGCCATTTCCACAATTCACTCTTTCATACCAGTAGCAATGCTCCCCCCCCCGCCCTGCACTAAGGAATAGTGTAAAGAAAACTAAATAGCCAAGCGTGTAGCTGTAGATTGATGAGGTTGTCACACCATTCTCTTCACCGTTTTCTTCCAACCTGCGCTGTGCTCTAATAGACGGATGATTGCTGGGGGAGGGAGAGAGTCAGCAAATCCCACAGCCAGATGTTCAGGGATGGACAGAGCGACCTTCTCAAGAAAGCCAGAGGACTATAACTGTGTCCTTCTGCGTGAGAAGGACACTCAGGTGCCTCCGGCTGCCCATGTTTATCTCCCTTTTCAAGAGGAACACAAATGGGCTCAGCATGGCTGCAAGGATGGATGTTTCTCAGTGCATTGCGGGAAATGACCACTCATCCGTCTCTTCTCTGTGGAGTCTGCCTGCAGCCATCAATCTTGTAGCCCAGCACGGCAGCTCCTTTGGCTTAGTTTGGCTCAACATTAGATGAACAAAGGGAAATGAAAGCTGAGCAGGGGGAAAGGACAGAAGAGCAACTATTCTCTGTTTCACTTTGTTTTCCCCTTGCATGGCTATCTCTCCCTCATATCCATTATCGTCTATTTTCACTGTGTTTTGTAAGGTATGGAAAGGACCCAGAATGTACATTTTCAAGATCAGTTTACAGCTTTCCTCTGATAGCAGAGAGGAGAAAGGAGAGAGATACTGCAAAGGCATAATTCAAGGTCCAGAGCTTTCATTTTTCAGACTTTTCTGTGGCAGTTTTCAGAACAAGCCTGCCATGGTTTAGCTGCAGTAGGCAAGGAGAAGGAATATAGTAGCTTTCCTCCATCTTGCTGTTTTTCTCTTTTTTCATCCTGATTCCTTCCTCAATGCCACTTTAGTGTTTTCAGGTGTGTACTTCATCTCTCCATTCCTCTTCTATTCAGGAAGCCATCAGCAGAGCCACATGATGGGGTTTCCTGGAGGAAGGTATGTACTGTTGTCCAGAGCCACGATGGCAGCTCCTGTCAGCAATTGCAACCTCACTTGAGCCAAGCCTGCTTGATGCAGCACTGCTGGGGCTGCACAGGCTTTGCGCAAGGTGCTTGAACTCATCCAGTGCCTGTGGTTCCTATGGTGAAAGTGGATGGTCAGTATCTTCATTGCAGTTGATATGCAGCCCATCAGAATAAAAACTGTTCTGATATGTCTGTTCATACACTTAGCATGGAATGAACTGATTCCAGCACTGAATTCAGATTGGCCAGTTTTTGCCTGAAATACTCAGATCTGATGTACTTTGAACCAGGCTGGAAGGAAGAGGGGTATGTAAGTTTACTACCTGCTGGACTCCCACAGCTAGGGTCTGCTGTTTTTCATATTTGAAGATAGCATTGCTCCCCTTAACACTGCCCCACTGTGGTGTTTGACTGATGTATTTAAAAAAAATGTGTGACTGCATTTACTTCTTAATTATCCTGGTTCATCTCAATGATCTAAGCATCAAGTCTTAAAGAGCCAGGCTTCCCTGCAGAACTGTGGTAGATTTCTCTCCCCCACTTTTTACTCTAGGCAAAGAACTGATTTTAAGGTCCTTTCCAGCCCTAACTGTTCTATGATCTCCTAGGCACTTTTTGGGATATTCAAGATCCAACTAAGCACTGAGATGGAGCAAGGGAACTTTGTGAAGGCAGATATTGGACATAGAGATGTCTGAGGAATCTTCACCTGCTTTCAGTCCAAATGTGCCATCTGGAGTGAATAGACTCATGCCAAGACAGGGAAAATTTACACCATCATCGGTTAAAAGAGCTGTTTTGCAGTTTGTGTTTTTTTTTTTCTTCTTTTTGCCGTAAACCTGAAACATAAACCCTCAAGGAAAGCACTTGTTTTCTGCTCCCCCACACATTGCATGAGCAGGCTTTACAAGTGGGCACAAGACCTTTCTGAGTGGGGATGTTCAGGGAATTCTTTTGCATTTTCCTTACAAAATAGGCAGCACACTTTTCCAGCCTGTGCATTTAGTTGTGCCCCTTTTGGGTGAATGGTCATATTTCCTGCTGCAACCCATTTTGCCTCCCTGCAGATTTTGAAGAAGACAAATCTCGTTCATGTTGTCATGAGGCAGCCTACCCCAGATGGCACATCTGTGTCTCAGGATGCCCTCTGGCTGGCCTGTTGGCAGGCATTCCCATGGCTTTGAAGGTCACCTTGTTTACACCTTGCCTTCCCCCCCCTCCTATTCAGTGTCTTGCTGAGCCTGCAGGCTGGGCTTCACCATCTGCATTTTCTCTGGTGCCATTAATCTTCCTGTTTACCATTCTGTTATTAATTCTAGAGTTCACCTTTTTGTCTAAACACTTTATAGGCCTCTTGGAGTTTCTTGCCTTTTTGTGGCAGGAGATCTGAGCAACTCAGTAGATGATTTGCTTTGTTCTTTCCCATTTCTGAAAGGATACCTACTAGCATGTCATGCCATTTTTCTATTACAAGTCTTGCTTCTTATAATAACATTTTTCAATTATATAGCTTCATCTGTCAGATGCATCTTGCCCTATGAGTAAATATTATCCTCGTTCCTTGAAATTTGTGAATTGGCCACTGAAATCTGTTATCTGTGGAAATAGTCTTGCTTTTTCAGTGTTGTTCTTGGCCGTAAGAAAAATGTGTTTAAACCTGGCTTTGTGAGAGCCTGTAAGAGCACCTTGCATTTTTGGTGCATTTTATTTGAATGCCTGAATGCCTATGAATATTAAACAAGCCCTACCAAACCCCAGAGGGTGAATGAAGACTATCTCCATTTGACAGATGATGGAAAAGCAGAGGGTACCTTTGTTAGAGTTTGGCCCAAGATCACATGGTGAGGCAGCAGCGATGCCAAGAGCAGCATCTAGCCTGATTGTTCCCTGTCTCATCCTAAAATCATTGCCACCTTGCTGTGGTCTTTCTGTTCTTCAGTGGTTTATGCAGGTTTGGTATTTACTGAGCCAGGGATGCTGAACCAGCTCTTCTTGGTGTGGCTGACTTCTTCAGATAGGGCACCATATGAATGTGGCTATCTTGCTTCCCAATCCTCCCTGGCTTGCAAAGCACTGTCTTCCTGCAAGTGGGAGCTTTGGAGACACAGATGCAGGATCAGGGCTGGGAGACCTGTAATCTGGCTAGGTGGTGCTAATAAGCTCTGGTGCATCCTTGCTGATGCCTTCAGAGCTGACAGGGTGTCTCTGCTTGCTCCCCAGCACATCAGGTTTTAAAAGGGCCTCATTAATGGAGTTACTGTATCACATGGATATGTGGAACGAGCCAGAGCCAAGCACGGTGCTTCTGCAAATAAGCCCCCTCAGTCCAGAGCATAAGAAGGCGCAGAGCAGGCTCCCAGGAATCACTGCACGACTCAGATTGGCTTTGGCAGGTTTATCAGCTCTGGCTTAGTGCCGGCTCTGCTAGGCCCAGACTGAATTAATTGGGATGCTTGTGCACTGCAGTTGAGAGATAACTGCATTACAGAGATTTATCTGTTACTAAAGGTATCCCCTTCACTGTCCTCGATAAGGAAGATGAGAAGCTATTCTGCATCTCACAGAATTTGCAGTAAGGTTACAGCATGGCTGGTTTTATGCATGGTTTATATATGAGTTTACATCCAGCATGAGTGGTTTTACTCAGTGTTGTCACATATGGAAATAATTCAGTTGATTACAGTGGAGGTCCCCACTCCCTGTTACCATTTGCAGAGTGTGCAGTGTGGGGGTGCCTGGTGTTTGCTGATAGCTGTCTAGTTACTGGACAATAATCAGATTCTGATTCTTCTGGTGGATCAAAAGGCCCATCCATCTTTGTGAGTGTATCTATGTGGCCACTTGCAGGTAGGTAGGCCAAGTAATTCTGTTACTTCAAACAGGCCAGAAGCCCTCTTAGGGTAGGGCAAAGCCCAAAGGGAGTAGAATTTGTGCTCAGGAATTTTCTCTAAATCATAGCAGTTACCTAGCCTCTGTACCTTGATGTTGCCTACAGTGTTGCCTGATGCTGCAAAAGTCCTGGTACAGTGTGAGTCTATCTAGAACGCTAATGCAAAAGTGACCAGAACACAAATGAGTGCTAGAATAATGTTATTGTTGGAGATATTTCTTTATGATTTGAGTCCTGAGGGTAGTTAGCCGATCCAGCATTTAGCTTGGTATTGTAATTTGGCAGTCTTTGAGAAGCAGGTACGGTATATTATATGTGACAATGATTTATATCTATGCTGAGAAATAAATCTGTAAAAAACTTCCAAGAGACAACTGACAGGAGGGCTGGTATTTTTTTACTGAGAGATTTTATAGAGGCATTCTAGTCTGCCAAAGAAATACAGCTGCTTATAAAGTCCACATTTTGATGGTGGGTTAAACTAAACAATGTGTAACCTTATGTTTAAGGGCCTCTGCAGTTTTCTGCAGCCTTATTTCTCCCTCCTGTTGCGTTTTAGCCTCTGGGACATATTTTATCTAGGGGCTGATCGCAGCTTTCCATTGGATCCTGGTCTTAAAATTGAAACTTGTATTCTGATTTTTCTGCAGTTTACACCCAGGCTGAAGAGTGAAAGAGTACAATCCCTCCATGTTATAGCTCCCTCTGTCTTCTTCCATCTCTTCACCTTCTCCCCCTGATCCTTCCCAGCCTCACCACGAGACTAGCAGTTTTGCAGGAAGAGGTGCTAGGGAGAAATAGGGATGTTCCAGTCTCCCAGTGCTTCCTAGAGCAAACCTCAGTAATGCCTAAAACTTGCAACAAGTGTTTACTGAGATTCATTTTTGAGCTTTACAGGGTACCATGGCTCCATCCTGCAGAGGAGTTTTCACTTAACAGCAGATCATCCTGTGAACTTTTCTTTCCACATAAAATGATTTGTTTCTAAGGAAGCAAATGCTCTTTTGTTTACTAGTAGTCTTGCTTCTAAAACCAGTTTATCATTCTCTTCGACTGGATTCTTGTTCTCATCATGGCCCTGTTTACCTTGAGAATACAATAATATACATGAGGTTTGAGAGTGAAATTGGCAGGGGAAAACAAAGAGTTACTAGTGTAGCCTTACAATCTCCAGTACAGCCATGGCTTTATTGTGTCTGGCTTGGATTAAAAATAAAGTGTGTTGGATGTTTACTAGTCTCTAAGGGCATTTGTTTGGCTTTATGGACTCATTGTGAGAGTCTGTGTTATCAACAGTCTAATCTCAGGGGAGGCCCAGGGCTGGGCTGGCTAGAGGTCCTATAGACCAGTGTTGGAGAGGATTGTAAGTGTAGAACTGGCACTGCCAAGTTTGCTACAGATAGGTGCTGAATTGCAGTAGTGTTGGGAGAGCAGGCTGGGTTAACAGGAACTGGGGAGCATCAGGATTAAAACGTAACAGTAATAACATGAACCTTTGCCCCTAGGATAGCAGGAGATGGTGCAATGAAAGTAAGGTTTCAGAGATCCAGATCTGCAGGAGCAGTGAAGATACATGCTGCCTTGTGCTGGCAGAGGCATGCTTATGAAAACAAGCTTACAGAGCCCTGCCTTTAGTATACCTGGTTCTGGTCACTGCTGTGAATGCATCAATTCTGGGGATGCTAACAAATCACCGTATTGGTCATGAATGTAACAGGCAACTGTGCAAACAAGCTAAGGAGAGTCTGGTTGTGCATGCACAGCAAAGCTACAAAATCCAGCTATTCACATAAGGCATTGTCTTGTCTTTCTTTCTTAAGGGATTCCATTCCCCCTGCCCCCACCCTTTGCACTCTAACGCTGTATTTGTGCCTGGGAGATGTGGAGATGAGCGTATGATGGATGGATGGATGCTGCTTGTCTGGGTTTTTCACCACCATTTCCCCTGGGGCACTCTGTCTGCTGGCAGAGAGCACCATCCCAAAAGATGGTATCTTTTGCAAACTCGACAGCTAACAGACAGCTTCTCTCTCTGCATATTTCCCCAAAGAAGAGCAGGCTTAATCTGGTTTTTATATGGCATATTTCATTATAATCTTTTTGACTTCCCATGTTCCCAATACACTATCATAAATAAAATGCTGGGGGTGGGAACAGCAGAGATGCTGAGGCTTCACACTCTTGTGACACTGATAGATTCTCATTTTAAACTGTCATGGGATTTAATTGCTTGCTGAGCCACTGCACTGCACTTTCAGATACATCCTGCCACATCCTCTTAATGAGCTTAGTGGCTGCATTCACTCAGCAGTGGTTCTGTTTGCTGTGAATTAGGTGGCTTTTTTAGACCACCTATATGATTTTAAAGAGGTAGTGGTTATTTAGTTAATATCCTTGGATTTGTCAATCTTAAGCAGCACTTTGTGGACTCTTAATATATAGTTTCCTCTGACACTTTTTATGTTCCAAAAAACCAGCATCAAGAAACAAAAATGCAAGAATCTATGTGCAAAGTCAGTGTTTGTCTAAAAGGGGTTTTGGAAGCTGGATTGCTTTGGTTTGCATAGTAGCTGTCTCTGGCATGATAGATCATGCTGGAACTCACCCAATAAGTATCTCTGTTCCCAATTAGAACTGGAAATGGAGCTGCTTACGAGTGCACAGAGATGATGGCTTGGGTGGCAGCTGCTACTGTGGAGATGGAAATGATCCATTGTAAAACAAATACATTGCACTGTATAGAAAAAGAGATGGTTGTTTTTAATTTATGTTTCAAAGAGACACTGAAAAGTTGCTTAACCCCCAGTGCGTTGTAAACCAAATGTAGCACATTTAAGGACAGGAATTTGCAGCTATTTTGGTGAATCAAAACTTGAAAAAGCCCACCATTTTGTAGGATTTGAAAATATGCTTCTTTTGGAGGCAGCAGTTCAATAGAAACCAGATACAGGAATGATGCTGGCATGGGTGCTTGTTCAGATTCTACCACTGCGCTCTAAGGACCTTGATAAATAGAGAGGTTGCTGCTCTGAGCTGGTAAGCAGAAATAACCATGTTAATTTAATCACGATGAAAGGGACTCTGCCAAGTTAAGAAACATAAATTTTGATTATACGCAGAACATGTTTGAATTATAATATACGCACAATATTTAGCTGTGATACCAATAATACTGTGATTTATAAAAAATGGAAGAATTCTTAAATTACATTTTATTTTTCATTGATGATATTTGTTGATTTGATATTTCCATTCTGTATGGTTTTGACTATTTCCTGTATCTCCTACACCAACTGAGTGCTACTACATTTCCAATACTAATCAAAAGGAATTTTATCTACAAACTTTCTTAAAATTTTTATACAAAGAGTAGGCTTTGAGTTATAGTGCTTTTACTAGTTGTTATTACTTGTAATAAAGATTAACTTCTCTGAAATTACAATGTCTGAAGAAGAGCTTGTAATACAAACTAAGATTTACAATAGAAAGAATTTAAAACAATTAGTGGGTAGGAAATGTTATTACCTATATTTAAAAAGGATTTGGATGTGACTCAAGGATTTCAAGACCCATAAATTCTACATGAACATTTGAGAAATTGATTGAAACTGTAATTAGGTGTAAGCAGTAAAGCACCTGGGAAATTATGATATAAGAGGTTCTGACTACTACCAAGGGAAAGCATATCACTACTTTCTTAAAATTCTTTATATGATCTGTAAAGGGCTAATCAGTAACAGGGCTAACAATTTGACTTTTCTGAACACCTTTGGTATGTTATAGACACCCAAATAGAAACAAACCATTGGATCAAAACTTTTAGAATAGAATATGAAACAAAGAACCAAATGAAACTAAGAACTTTCATTGTAGAAAACAGCTAACAGCCAGTGCTTGAAGGTTTGGTGTGTGGTCCAGTGCTGTGTAATATAGCAATGACCAAGCAAGAGAGGTGGAATATCTTGTAAACGATAAAGTTTACAAAACTTTACAAGACTTTGCACGTAGTACAAAACAGTGTTGAGCCATCATGGCCAGAGCAGTCTGCAGGCCTCCTTAGGAGATCTGAATGTGCTTGGTGAATGGGTGGTGGGATGGACATTTTAACTGATCTGTGCACTTGAATGTATGGCTCATGGGAAGTTCTTCTCCCTGTTACAAGGTTTCTAATTCTGCTTAGTATGCAGCTTGGACACTGCCTGAGGACTAATATAACAAATATTGATGTGCATTTATTTAAATAGGAGATGTGGTTTCATCTGAAAATATTGTGTGCAGTATTGGTCCATGTTGGCAAGATTATTGAGGAACAAGAGGAACTTCAGAGAACTATAACAGGACAAAGCCATATGGAAAACTTCCCACAGCGGAGTAACAGAAATTATTCTGGCTGTTTATCCTTGAAAGGAGGGGAATAAAAAGAAATGACAAAAAAGTTTGGTCAGGAACTTCTATTTTACAGAACTCATAGCAAGAACAAGGGGGCAAGCAATAAATAAGGTGAAACATCCCTCCTTTCAAACCATAGTTTAACTAACTGTTGAATGCACTTAGGCAGGAAAATATTGAGTATATCAAAATTCAGACAGGGCTGGGCTATTCTGTGTATTTCCAGAAAAGCTAGGTTTAGGATAATGGGAAGTGCTGCTGTATTAGTCCTTCAGGATTGACCTGTTAGAGATCAGAATGAAACGCAGCATTGGGGTACATGATTTCCTTTGCATTTCTCTCCTGACAGACACTCATACCTTCTTTTGCAGCATCCAATGTGACTGCATAATGTAGAACAACAAATATTAAAGCAAACAGAGGCAGGTGTGGTGTCATGGTTTCTCAAGCCTATAATAGTCCATCTCTGGCCTTGTTTGAAGCTTCTGATACTGGCTGGTACTTTCATAAGCAGGACAGTGGGTGGAATGGACCCCGCATTGCTTCCAAACAGCAGTTCCCAAAGCTTGGGGGAAGCATGTTCTTCCACATGAAAACTACATTTCAGGTGTTGACTTGGCTTCTCAGTTTTCTTCAGGGTACAGGCATAAGAGAAAAATATGCTTTTCTACCTTTTGTGGGAAATCCTGGAGAGTTAAAAAGGAAGGAGGAAATTAGGGATTTAGTAAAATGAATTTAATGAGCCCTAGTAGTGTTTAACTATTTCTCTAGGTTAACTGAACTACCTTTTAGATTTTTTGAAGACTTTTATCTCTAAGGATTCAAAAAGTGGTTTGGAAACATAATTTCCTGTCTTCATTACTGTACCCTTTACAGACTAGCCATCTTCCAGGAAGGATAGAATTCATTACAAAGATTAAATTCATTACTAAGAGGTTGCCTTTGGGCCTCTGAAGATTTTTATACTGTAAACTTTACATTCCAGATAAGATAAAGTCTGCCATTTCCCACTTTCAGAGCTCCTTAGGTATGAAAATGGACTCCTAGAAGCGACTAGAGGACAAGAAAATGGAGCTGAATATGACTCAGCTTGTTGGGCAGCTGGGAGGCAGCTGTCCTGAGTTTCTCCTCACCAGATTTCCTGCTCACTAGGTTAAGTTTTTGGTGACTCAATCTCCCCATCAGTGAGATGGGAACAGAAGTATTACCTCACACCGCCTTGCCAGTGGGATGTTAAATTTAATAATTAAAAAATGCTGTAAGAGCACTGGATGAAAAGCCTCCTGGAGTGTTGCTGGTGGGAATTAGTAGTGCCACACAAAACAAACATGCCTATTAAAGACAGCTGCCGGTTTTGACCTTAAAGCCTACCTTTCCTCTGACTTACTGTTCAGTATCTCTGGAACAAACAGGGGGTTGTTTTACTTTCATATATCTTCTACTTATCCCTCACTCCTTCCTTGCTCATTCCCTTTTCTAATGCATTCATTTGCTGAGTGTATCGGCATCCAGAGACAGAAGCCGCTCATCACAGTGCAGACATGTTTGTTTCTGATGCCCTTGAGCTTGCTTGAAGCTTCTCTTACTGAATGTAGGATGACCCCTTGGGTTTTGCAGTCCCACAAGGTTCTAAATACAGAACAAATGCCCTTTTGCACCTAAGCACAGGACTTTGAAACCAAGCCAAGCCCACGGCCAGAGATGATTACAGAGGTTTCGCAGTGACTTTCGAGTCAAGTGTTGGGATTTGCACGTTAATCAATTCTAAAATCCCCTCTTTCTATTGAAATGTCTGGATTTAACATCCAGAGGGAGAGGTTCATACAGGGAAATTCAATCTGTATGATTGCTGATATTTCTGTTATTTTTATAGCTCAAGTAAGGAAGAAGTTGGGGAAGGTGGCATAATGGAGTGGGTAGGCAGAGCTTAATGCTGAAAACAGAAGCCTGATTGAATAGACCTCCTTGTGATGAGAGGGGGGTTCAATTCACAGTTGACCCCATGCCATTGTGTGGGTTGCCCTGGGAGTTTCCTTTGAAAATCCCAGTGGTCTTGGTTTTCTGCATGGTTTGTACTCAGCCTTTCCCTCCATGAATAGAATAGCTTTTTCTGGAATTCTTGTTGGATTTGCTGTGGTTGTTGGCTGAGCAATGCTCTCTCACTTCAGAAGACTTGAGCAAGCAAGTTATGGAAGCACTGATTAGGGACCCTGAATCATCTGCTGGCTTAGAGTTCTTCATATATACAATAAACATATTCCTGGGAAACAATTATCCTCCAGAAACAGATTATACTTTACCGTCCCAGGTAGAAGTGTTCATTCATTATTTGGATTGCAGGAGTGATTTGGGACTTCATAAACACATGAATTTCTGCCCTGCAGTGTTTACAACTCATGGTGTGTGATAGAAAAGCAGGGAGCTTCAGGAACGCAACACCGTCCTAAAAGATGAGAAGTGGTCCGAGCTCTGAAATAAGCACACCAGGTGCTGATTTGTGAGCATCAGTCCTATACATTACTACTTTATAAATACATTGGCCTAGATGAAGGAATTAATTTCAGAAGGGAGGGAGTACTTGAGCCTCTGCACGAGTGGAGTAGAGGTGAGGATCTATGAGAAAAACGGAATTTTTCCCTAGGTTTATTTTAACATCTTGCTAAAATTAACATGCTGTATTTGCCTGTCTGCTGCACCACCTCATAATCTAGTAGCAGCATTTGGAGTGGGAATAGGGCTTTTTTCCTTCACTTGTGTGGCAAGTTGTATCAGGCTTCCTCATAAACCTGCACTGTTTTTGGAGTCCTGTGCCAGCCTTTGGCTCTTACTGCAGTGACTGGGGGTTGTCCTGTTTTATGGGCTATATTCTGCACTCATAGCTGTGCTGACTGGTTTCTTTATTGGTGTAGACCCATTTAAATGAAACTGTAGATTTTATCTAGTTAATATTACATAAAAATTCAAGACACATCCCTTTGTTTTTTCAGTTTAAGTTCTCAGCACTGGCCCCACACTTCAGTTTTCTGCTTCCCCACATGTGGAATATGCTCTGGCACAGGAGAATGCTGCTTGAAGCTGTGCTGTATAAACTATGCCAGATGCTAAATTACATTAAGCTACTTTTCTGCTTCAGGAGATCAGATTTTCATATTTGTTATTTCAGTATCTTAGAAAGTGCTGGTTTTATTCTTTATTTGAAGCATAGGGAGTTTACGTATGAGAAGGAATTTTATTTCCTCTTCATACAATACAGCCAGCCTTCTTTTCCTGTAAGCACACAGTGATTTAAAAGATACCAGGTTTTCAGTAAGATAGAAATGAATCCTATATGGAGATCCTTAGTGGTTAGAAGAAGATCTTGAAGAACTCTCCTTCAAGAAAGAAACAAGCTTGAAGGTCTGTCACTCTTCTGCTTGTCATCTCTGTCCTGCTTGTTAGCTGTCTGGGGAGACACATACAATCAGTGTGTTTTGTTTTTCAGAAGTTGATCTGCCTCTGAAAAAGGATGGGTTCACCTCAGAAAGTACAACTCTGGAAGCCTTGCTGCGTGGAGAGGGAATAGAGAAAAAAACGGACACTAAAGAGGAAGACACTATACAAGAAATCCAGGTAAAGGAGATCCCCATGCCCTGACAGCAGGGATGGATGTCACAATTTGTCTCTAAGCCTAGCAGATTTTTGTCCTGTGGCAGAACAGTGCATCTGTTGATAGTTGTGTCATTCGACTGTCAAAATGTTATCAAACCTTTGTGCTACACTGTGATGCTCAAAATGAACTCAGGATCTCACACACTTCTCCTGTCACAAGAATCTCTGTCGCTTGGCCATGTTCTGCACAGCTCCTCTTGGAATTTGTTTTGCAGCTCTATGAGATGATTACATATAAAACTGGCAAGCAGAGATGGGTCCCAACCATAAGCTGAATTTTAGTGCCTCATATTGAAAGTGAATTTGGACATAGATTTGAATTTGGACTTACAGCTGCTGACTGTAGACAAAAATGTGTCATTGCCTTGCCTGTCTTTTTTATACTGAGAAGCCTTTGCAAAGTACACAAAAGAAGTATACAAGCAAAATAAGCAACTAAAAATATTTTAATCTTTATTATCTCAATTATTATTAGTGATGCGGGTGTGAGAAATATTACTTCACATGTATTATGGTTTAAAAGTTTTCAGGATTCCTGAAATAACATTTAATTTAACAATTAAAAGTAGAAACACATTTGTGGGTCTGCCGTAGAAGGAATTCAGCTAGTATGAAGGGTTCTTGTAGAAGTGCATGTCAATTTATAAAGAAATCTTAAATTGTTAGGAAAGGGGGCCTCTCTCACAACAGCACAACTTTGGTGATGCTAAAATACCATTGTGCTGGGAGCGTATTAGTGGTTTTTAGTGAGAGCCGTAGGCAATATTTCAAACTTGGTAATTTGGGCTGAGATGCAACATGTTGCATCTGTACGTACAGCTAGTAAAAATCTGAGTGGGCAGCCTTATGCCAAATGAAACAGAAGAGTGTGGGCATCAAATCTGTATTACTTGGAGTTCAGCCCTATTGATCTGTTTGCTAGAAAGTTCACACATGTAAGGGCATAAAAATTAGGTCTACTATTCCCAGTTACACAGATAAAGGAGCCCCATCAAAGATGAAGCATCTCATGTTCATGAAGTGAGGAAAAGCTTATCACAAGGCCCTATCTGTGCTTCTTTCTTTAGTAGTGCATCCGAGTCTATTAAGCTGAGAGCCCTTAAACTTTGTTTATACCTGCTTCCAAAGTCAGAAGAAGTCATGGTGCTGCATCCTTAGGAGATCAACAAGTGCCTTTGGATGTTGCTGTGCGATCTGAGCTCCTAAGTTACCCTCATCAGCCATTCCAGGAGAGAGACTTCAGAGATAGGGGAACTGTCACAAGTCTGGGGCATTGCAGAGCAGGGAGGAGGTGCAAAAATATGCAGAAATTTTTCAGCTAAATTGCTGTAGCTGTGACCTGTCACCTGGATGCTAGTTGCACTGGAAAAGGCATGCAAAAGGAATGTCTTGCTGTTTCTTATGCAAACACAGCTTATCTGGATTCGGTCTATACAACAATGATTGCTGAAGCCTTTACTAGTAGCCAGCTTTCAGTATGTACTTCAGCACCTGGCAGCTAGGCTGTACCAGATCAAAATCTTGATCAGTGCCTTTTATCCCTGTGACAAATAAGAGAATGCAAATCTCTCTTTTGTTCCTTTGCGTGCTTCTCTATGCTGTAACTTGAAAGGGCCCAGCCTCAGTGCAGGGCAGAGTGAGCAGGTGGGATGGTCATAACTGTAATTTCCACCTCAGTCCCAGCCACTTACCACCCTCTCAAACTCAGAGTATCTGTCAGGAGGAGAAGACTTGGTGCTTAGTTGCACTGAAATACATCAGGCTGGGAAACTGTCTTTGAAAAACAGAATATAAAAGAAAAGTTACTTTGCTAAAAAGGGTAAGAGTTCCCCCTGCTAAATAGATGCAGTCATTGGGACCTGCTGTACAGCTGGTATTTAACGGGGTTGAGGATTTTGCCCTACAAAAAATTGGTATTGAATGTGTGTCGATAAAGGCTTAGAATAGCCTTTTGATCATGCATCAGAAGGGCTATGCCCCTTCTATTAAGGACTAAAGTCATTACCCTGGCAGTGTCACCAAATTCATACTTGATTACTTATTATCTTTTTCCTAAATTGGTGCTGCAATTTTAAAGAAAGCGGTTTGTAACATTTCTGTTAACTGCTCTTTTGTAGTAGTAGCTCCTCCTTCTCTCACATACGATATGGTTGCAGCCTTCTCTGTTTTTTGGAGATACATTCAAATAGGAAGCAATGTGAAAATATAAACTCATATCAGTAAGTTTGCTTATTTTCTTACACACCACTTGTATGTAACGTTTTCCAAGTGTTCCAGTTTCCTAAGATAAAGTCAATTAATATGCAACTGCATGAATTTTGAAGAAACATTTTACGTATGCAGAACTGGAACTTGCTTAACTTTTCACCCTCTAGTATTTAGTACTCTCGTATTATGTGAAATTACATTTCATGATGGTCTCACCTCATTAATAGCCTCCTGAGATTTAAAAATAAAAGAAGAAAGAACTAGACGAAGACTTGGTCCTCTACCACATTCTAAAAGTTCTTTGTACTTTTTAAAAGGGACAGTGCCCGATATTAGTCTCAAATATTTAGCTGATAAAATAAAAATAAACTTGTGTAGCTGGTCTTCCAAATCCATGCTTTTTTAAAAGTGAAATTTCTGATGTATTCTTTCCCACGAATTCAGAATTTGGTGCTTAAGGTATGAAGGAAGGAGAGAAACAACTGTGATTTGCTCCTGTTCTCCCTCTGCTGGCTTTCAATTAGCTGTTAAATAGAAATTACAGCGAAGAGAAAAATACAGAAAGACTGAAAAACCTTCCCATCAGTTTAATGTCACCTATTTGAAACTGTATCATGGCTGCATATTGTAATTTAAATGTATGGTGACACGGCAAACATAAGTTAGTTATTCCAGATTAGTCCCTTGTGAAATGGCACCGTCCCATGAATGGCAGGAGAGACTGAAGCCCATTTCTGTATTTCTAGCAAACATGCCAAGGGTCGAGGGGATTTCAGTGGGAGTTCTTTCCACATCATTGTAGTGATGATTTATCTTGCCTTTGTCTGTGCAATGTCCGACTTGTGCACATTTCCAGGGTGGCCAGCCTGTGTTTGATTCTATAGAGCTTACCTTCCAAAAGATCAATATTAAAGGATGTAAATTCACTGGGCTGGGAATCTCACAGTTATGTGAGATGATAAATTATTGTTCTTATTAACCTATTGAAGGAACTATTGCAATTTTCCTATTAACCTCAGTGAGATCTGTACTTCTTCAGCATTCTCATGCAGCAAGATCCCTACTTCCAGTTTACAGAGTTGTACGCTTGGTGTAAACTCCGAAAGTTGTTACTTTCTAGATGCACTAAACATGCTGGAATACATGGAGGAATTTTCTCTACTTTTGCTAAACAAAGAAAACTGTGAGAAGAACCACTGATTTCTGTCTTCTTCAAGTGCATTGTCAACATTAGAGGAAAACAAAACAATTTAAGGTTCAAGAAACCAAAATAAAAAACATCATGCAAGCAATTTCCCAGACATGGCCTACGGTTATGCATACTAAGACTTGTGTTGTCTTGGAATATCAGTGCTCAGTGATGCCACTTTTATTTCTTAGGAACTTTTCTTTTTTTATAGTTGACTGATATCAGTGGTATTTTTTAAATAAGAACTCCTTGGAGAACTGAGGGTAGAAGGGAAAGCAAATTTTGCTTTAGTGGAAAGAAATAGGGGTTCTGGGATCTGATTTGGCATTAAATCATTAATCAATTGTAATTTAATAACCTGTAGTGTCTGTGGTAAAGAGGAGAAGTTGGTTGATTGTGTCATCTTCTTCTAACCATTCCTGTTTATTGTTCAACCGCAGAGAGTTTTAGAAAATGATGAAAATGCAGATGAAGTGAATGAGGAAGAGGATTTGGAAGAAGATATTCCAAAACGAAAGAACAGGCCTAGAGGACGGGTAGGTGGAGAATTTACTGGAAGGAAAGGAAGGAAGCAAACATCTGCTTTGTCATGTATAAGTCACATATATTGTATATGCAAAGTGTATACCCATGGATACATGATAATGGTAACACTATAGGTAATTTTCAGTCATATGGTCAAATATTTGAAATAATTTTTTCAGTTTATTTTTGTGACTCTTTGGAGAGTAAAAAGTTGGGATAAATTTGTTATAGTGTTGTGTTTACAATTGTAACATAAGGTGTAATACTTATGATGACATCCTGCTATTACAATGCTCTTACATTAAAACAACATTTACTAATTACAGAAAAGCAACAAATTCAGTCATGACAGACCAAAAAATATTCAATATTAATAAAAGTAACTTGAACTGTGTTAATACATTTTGCAGCTTTCTCCAAGGTAGCACTTTGTGGCTGACAGTGGCCCTCTTGAGCCCCTGGCAAATCTTCCATTTGCTTAAAATGGGCAGTATTTTATCCTTAGGGGAGTCTGTGTCCCTTCTCTTACCTAAGATGTCTTTTCAGAATTTCAGCAGGGCACCAGTTAAGTAATGAGGCCAACATTTTAAAACTTGGAATCAACATTTCCAATTGTGGCTCTGCAAGCTAGGCATCTAAATAAGCATGAGCACAACTCTCAGAAGTTTCGAGCATTTTCATCTCTCTTTGGCTCCAGTGGATGCTGCAGGGGCACAGGAGCTCTAGAAGTACCTTTTGATGTGTTTGTAGGAGTCAAGCAAGAAGGGCCACATTTTAGGCCAAATGAGCAGGATATAATAGCTTTTGAATAACAGAGAGACATGAAACCACACTGAATACTTGCAATGTACTTATGCATCAGACCGTCTCTTTTAGTTTCTTCTGTTATTGTGTTGTTTCAGTTTTCTGCTCCTCTTTATTTTGGAGCATAAGTCCTTTAATATAAGATCAAAGCACTTTAATAACTGGATAAGTATTATTTCACCTTCCTTATTCTCAAAATCACCTGAACCAGTTTCTTTCTTTCTTTCTTTCTTAGCCAAAGACCCCCACCTGGAAAAAAATTTTCCAGAAAAATGTAAGTTTCAGAAAATTTGTATGAACCAGTAACCAAAACAAGGAGTTAGAATCGATACATGCACACAGGCTTGACTGTAGCAACCAACTAATATTCCAGGCTAATAACTCTTTTCTAATAAGTTGCTGTCACATGAATTACACATGCTGGTCAGGGTGAGTGAAACCGAGTGAATAGCTAAAAGAGATGCACTGCTCAGGAGAAGGGGATTTCCTATATTCATATATCCTAGGCCTACACAAAGTCCTGAAGTTACTGTTATGTGTAAAGTTTACTCCCCTGATCAGGAAACTGTTTCAGAATACTCTTACTACTTTTTCTCTGCTACTTCAGGGAAAGGAGTTGCAGTAGATGTCCCATTCATTTTTAAAGCATAGATTTATGTCTTACTTTCTGCCCTAGAACTGGCCCCCTATTAAGTACAGGAGCAGCAGGATCTCTTGCTTTTTTCTGGCAACTAACCCCTGCTCTGCTAGTGCCCTGGCTTCATTCAGTGCAAAAAAAAGAGAAGTCTGAAGACTGCCAAATACTTCGAGCAATTTTTGGTTTTATTTGGTGGCATCAATAACCAAAGCAAAATGTGGTATAAATTAGGATTTCAAAATTCGGGCCAGGTTCTCTTGCTGTTGAAAACCGGTAAGCCTGAATTGTGTCTGGTCATGAGTGTTTTGTTACTCTTCAAGCAGCCCTTTTCTAACATGAGCCTGAACCAGTGTAGGGGATTGAGGCTAAGGATTTTAAATTAGAGGACATGAAACCTGGGCAGCACTTTTTTCCTGGGAAGGAATTGGTTAGGGTATTTTTAGAGGACAGAAGAGAGGAAGGACATGCATAGGAAACCAGATCCACCAGAGTGTGGCCTTTGGGGATTCAGAGGAGTGAGAAGGGCTGACAGCATCGATGCAAGATTAAAGTGACGGAATTACTGCTCTGGACTTCCCAAATTGCACATGCCCCTTCCTTTCCCTACAGCATGATTTTATTTTTAATCCTGGACTCTCCATCTGTCCCTCTGGCTACTGTCTCTGGCTGCTTCAGTGCTGCTTGAAGGCTGCTACGCCTTGGCTTCCAGGCCTCACATGTCAAGTGTTATAGACTCTGCTGCACCCCTTCAGGAGAATGAACGCAGTTGTGGATGACCTGAGTGCCAACAGTAAGCATGAGGCACTCAGTTTAGTGCCTCTGGGGCAGCTGCTCAGTTTACTAACCCTTCAAGTCTAGTCCTGAAATTGTGGGAGCATTAGGAAGGACACTGAAGGCCAAAGAGATGGGTTTTCTGAAGGAGTTTTGGAATAGCTTTGCTGGACAGGGAGAATGTGATAGAAGCTGGGAAGGACAGTTTGCTAGGAGATAACAGAGAAATGAAGCTGCACCTGTACAGATTGTCTGCTCGTCAGCTGGCTATCCCATGGGACAATTTCAAAGGAACTAAAGACATTTAGGTACCCAAGTTCCATTGAAAGTCATTGACTTGAAAAATCTCACCCTGTGTGTTCAGTGTATGAAAAAGTATACCTGATATCTGGTCATGACATGAACGCTGTACCCTTGAGTTTCTGTAGAAAACAGTTTGAAGGGGAACAGCTGGCCGTAAGACTAGTGAAACTCCGAGCAACGGACCTGAAATTGCCATCCTCTTCTGAAAGGTGCCTATATAAAAATAGTACCTTCTTACTCAACAGATCCATTCTCAGTGTGTAAAAAGTCAGACCTACTGACTAGTGACAAGAAAAGACTTTACATTTTTTTTCATAGCCATGAAAAGCCAATGCAGCTGGGAGGATAGAGAAATTAGATCCTAATCCAGGTACCAGCAGAAATATTCATGTAAGGCCAATCACTTGTCTCTTTGAGGACTCTCTGATGAGCTGAGGGTTGTATGGGAGCTGCCATGGACTGAAATTCAGATTGCAGCACATTTTGCAGTAGTGAGGGAACAAAGGAACTAGCCTGGGATTGATTTTGTAGCCCAGAGGGACTTTACAGAGCTGGCAGTCAGAAGAAAAATATTGCAGACTAGTGAGATGTTTTTATGGGATATGGTCAGTAAAGTAGCTTCCACCAAGAGTTGTTGCTGGCGCCTTTTCCAGGGTGAAACTGCTTTTCAGTCCACCCTTACAAATCTCACTCTGCACATGTGTGCTGACCTGCACAGAAGTCTTTGCAGAAGGCAGAGCTATACTTGTCATACCTAATAGTATTTACCTCATCCAGACAGCTGCAAATCCATGTCTTTCCTTCAGAACTGTGTTAAGAGTTAGACCTGGGTAATCCCAGGGAAATAATGTGTGAAGTTTTTGCAAATCCCTGTTTTGACAGATTTTGGCAGGCCAGCGTAAAGCTGTTCCTTGTTCCTTCTCTTTAGATGTCCCATGGAATGCACCTTGAATAGTGCTAGCTCAGCCCCAACTCCACAGAAAAGGGGCAGAGCTCCTATGACCCCTTTTTGTCTGGGGTACCAATATTTTCAGAATTTCTACATCTTCTCCAGCTTTACTTGACAAAGCTCTGTCCATTTCTTAATTTTACATACAAAAACTTGAAGGATTTGAGTCAGGCAGCCTTGTCTAGTGTGAGAAACATGAACAGTTTAATAAGAGGAGCAGCAGTAACAATTTTGCTGCTTTTACACAGTAATAGAGTAGCTGGCAGAGCTAATAAAGGGCTGTCTAGCCATCCACCTGCAGATCACTTCCTCTAATAAATATCAAGTCTAAAATTATTGTCATCTACACACTGTACATTTGTGAACAGGAAAGAATTGAAGGCCTTGGCTCAGTTCCCAGTTACACCTCACAGCCTTTACCTCTGGACAGATATGAGCTGTTCTCTTGTTGGCATCTCAGCTGAGAAGGGTCAGGACCAAGTAGCTTTGATGCTGGAATTCCACTTTTACCACTGGAGCTCAGGACAGAGCAATCTGTGCTGGGGAGAAACAAGAGCTTTTCCATTTCGGCAGCCAACTTGATATGTTGTAGGAACGCAGAACAACAGAGACCTTTCTGAGTAATTCCCATTCTCTGTTATTGCAGGTAGCTACATTTCCTAATCTTCTCCACTAACTGACCAAAGCTCCATTTTAGAATTAGCCATGGTATCTTTGTCATAGAAGGCCATTTCAAAACATTGCTTTTCAGCTAGAAAACAGAACAAAACAAACAACCCCCCATTTGAAAATATTAAAGGAAATAATTTTACCTCTGTTCTATTTGAGGCCTTTTTTCTGGCTGATTGAATAGCTGCATTTGTCCTCTAACACCTGTTCATCTATTCATTCATATTCAGTTAAGCAAGGTATTTGAACATCTTCAGAAATGAATGTGTGATGATACTTGACTGAATATGTGCTGGCAGTAACCTACTGCTATGGATGAACAATTTGGGTTATCTGTGGAGGATATCTCCACTGCATTACAAGGTCCACTAACATAGTGCATATCTTAGGAGGTGAAGGGTCAAGCCCACCCTTGACAGCCCTATATGGCAGCTGAGGAATTGTTAAGTTTACATTGCACGTTTTTCATAGGAGGGTGAGGGGCACAAGGATACCTGAGGGGCAATGGAATAATGTTAACATTCCTCTTGTCCTTGCAGGCTCGGGGATCGGGAGGGGGCAGGAGACGAAATGATGCTGCCTCCCAGGACGATCATGACAAACCCTATGTTTGTGACAGTAAGTAGCACCAAGACAGCTGATTTTGCTTCCAGCCTGGTCCTACCAGCTTGGTGTACTCAGGGCTTTGTCTTTTCTCTTCCAGCAAAATATTCTGCTGCTTTCTGACGTGCATGTTTGCCACCTGCTGCTGCTTCATGCTCTCGGTGTTTTTGCATGAAGGAAATAAAATTCAGTCCTCGGCAAGCCTCCACTTCCCTTTGCCCTATAATGAATCATCCCTTATATTTTCTTTCTCTTCTCTTTTTCTGGCTTCTCTGCCTTTTGTCTTCCTTTCCCCCATGTAAGATTCACTCTCTATTTCTTTCTCTGTTTCAGATAGTTACAAACAAAAGCATAACTCAAAAATCTCCGACAAAGGTACTTCACCCTTGTTGTATCTCTTCATATATTTGGTGATTCTCTTTCCTTCAAATCTCACTGGGCTGAATTTTGAAGGTCTTATTCTCATCCATCACTCAGAAAGTACTCTTGTGGCATCATCAGAAGTTGAGCCCTCCTAAGAAACAATCCCAATCAGAATGCTTTGTTTTGAAACATATTCCCTTTGAATATGGCCATGCTGTTTGACATGTTGCAGTGGGACTGCAGGTGAAGTAAGGCATTGCCTTACTGAGAAATTATATCAGAGCCCAATGCCCAAACTGAAGAAGGATACCAGAGTCCTACTATGAGGAAGGAGTATGATATTTGATACACAATACATTTTTTTTTATGGTCTAGTCCTTGGTGCTTTCCTTCTTCTTTTGATATTCTTTTTTGCTTCACTATGTCATTTCCGAGAAGGGCAGTTATTTTACACACATGCTTTTGAGGTCTTCCATCTTAAGGCTTACTGTAGTGTATATGCAATGGTAATTTGTGCTACTGGCTGCTTTCTATCCTATAAACCAATAACCTAACAAAAGTTAATAGGAGAATAGTGGGAGGTCTTCAGTTCTGTGATCCAAAAATGTTTGGTGGTTTTAAGGATGATTAGAAACCCACTTTCTCCACTATTTACCTATCTTGCAATGTTACTGACATTAAAAGAGCAACTGTATTGGCTGAGCTGCGGAAAGCTGTCAATAGGCTGAAAGATGTCAGGGAAGCTGAGAGGAAGTAGGACTGCTTCCTCGAGGCCCAAACTGTGCAGGGGCCTCAGGCATCCACTAGCTCATGGAGAGAAGAAGGAGGCCGCTAACCCAGGAAGATTGGAAATAGTAACAAAAAAAAAACAACAAAAAAAGGAGGAAGAGGACAATTAAAAGCAAGGGGCGTCCTCCTAAATCTGTTGTTCCCACCTAGAACCACTTTGCTGTCCTGCAGGGGGCTAATGAGGAAACGCCCTTGCACCAGAAACAACCGGCTGATGTACCGGTAAAGATCTCTACTGGTGCTGCCAGGAAAAAGCAGTGGGTCGTAGTAGAAGGGGACTCTGAAAGGCACAGAGGCACCCATCTCTTGGCCTGACCCAGTCTCAAGAGACGTGTGCTGCCTACCAGGGGCACTGATCAGGGATATTGCAGAGAGGCTGCCTGCTCCAGTAAGTCCCACTGACTATTACCCACTTCTAGTGATCCATGTGGGTGCTAGTGATACAGATAGCAGTAGCCTGGAGA
>WYDI02004516.1:0-13444 GCA_009867235.2 Psittacus erithacus
AAACTTCAGCCACAAATCCACTTAATGAAAAACAGCCTTGCGTACATGGAAAATATTTCTACTCAGGTATTATGGAAATATTAGAAAGAAAATGAAGCGCAATGGTTAAAAAAAAAATAAGGGGGGGATAGGGAAGCATACAGCATTCTGCTTTTCAGTTTCTCTAGATGACAGGACTACAGGGAATGCTGTCTAATAGTGCCCTCATTTTTCTATCTTAGAAAGCAGAGATAAATGCTGAAATATGTTTAAAAAAACCCAGATGGCTCTAAGTGAATAACAGATTCACTTAACCAAACATTTTATTTCCTGTATCTTGAATAATTAACAAAAAAAGTGTTTACCAACAATTGTATAACAGCTTTTATAGTAACACAAGGAGGAGAAAAACATTTAGCACTGACTCTCATAAATAATTCAAAAGGTCTAATTTACCATAATCATGTCTGGCATTTATCTTCAGTAAATAATGTATTAGGCATATACTGTGCACTATTTCCTACAGTAACTACTAGAGAGCATTAGGAACAAACCCATCTGTGTTTAGCATTCTGTAAATCAGGCCAGCTCTTGCATGCATAAAATGATTGCTGATGAAGCCATTCACCTATGCAATGGATAAAGATGACATCTTTTAATGTAAAATTATAGAAACTGCAACGCAGATGAGGGTTTTTTTGTATACCATAAATATTTGTAGCTTCCAAATTGACAAAGCATACCTCAGAAACCATAGGAACCGCTCCAAGAAAAGAGTTGGGTCCTTCCACATTCACTGTGCCACTGGCAGGTTAATTTGCATAAGTGCAAATTAACATCTCAAAAGCCTTGTCTTTACTAGCATTTTCAAGAAATCACCCACCATTACACTAAAACCACTGCAGCTACCTTGGCACAACAGAAACGTGAACTCTCAGACTTCAGACTCAGGATGATTTTCTTCCTTTGCTTGCCTAAAGCACCACAGTCCCAGCTCCTTCCATCTTCAGTAGCAGTCCTAATAAAAGGTGGCATACACACAACCAAGCCCAGGTTTTAAGGGTTTTCTCCTAGTGTTCAGTTATTTCCTATTTTCACCTGTTAAGTCAAACACTTTCAAATAACAGAGAACTTTATCACAAATACCTCTCCCCAGAATTAAGGAATAATCTAAGGCAACTGCACTTGAATTGATCAGCCACATCTTTAGTTTGTGCCTTACCTATCAGTAAGAATACAGAACACAGTATACAATCTGCACATAAAGCAAGGATTACTGTTCTGTTGAAAGCTTACTTCCCTGTTGCTTTTTTCTGCACTTTTCACAATGCATTTAAAAGATATTCAAAGTAACATAAGCAGGATTTTCCAAAACCCAGTGTACTTTGCCTCTTCAGATGATATTTTTAGTGTTGTATTACAAAGTCCTGGACATGCACACTTCTCATGTTCTGGAAAACATGTACTTAAATATGAAGCTTTATATTAACGACTCAAGTGAAATCAAGAGCATACCCTGCCACGTAAATCATGGACACCAGACAGCTTAATTAAGTTACCTAATGAAATTTCACACACCTTAACAAGCGCTGTCCTCAAGTCCTTCAAGAAACCTACATTAAGCACGCCACAGATTACATTCAGCAGAATCCTGTATTTTTCACACACATTCACATTAATTTGTTTAGATTACCTTTATTCCTTATGCACATATAATAAACACCAATACACACAGAGTTACACATTTGTCCAGAAATCTCCTAGGCTTATTTTGTCACTTAAAGAAAAGATTTAGCTGTAAGAAGTAATTAGAATGTTTCACTTTAATTACAGCATATTGTATGATACTTTTGTGGAGACTCATTCCCTGAATATTAGCACTCTGCATATCGCCTATGAATTGAACGAGCCTATGATAATGAATTACATAAAAGAAAGTCCAAAAGATAGAAAATGTAAAAAAATTTCAAGAACTCGTGTTCCTGTGTTTCTTTCACATTATTTTACATCAGACCACTGAAATTATTTCAAAAGCCACTACGAATGGGCAGAATAACTTTTTCTTTTTATGTGCATATTAAGAGGCCACTAAAAAGTGGGATACCTGTGGTTTCCGACTGCGTCTCAGTTTCTTCAAAGCTTAGGTGGAAACAAGTCATGTTAACATGACTCAGATTACAAAGAATGGAATGCCAGAGCATTGCTCAGCTCACCACCTAATGAGACATCTCAGCAGCTCAATAGAAGGCAAAGCCTCAGTGACAAGCTCAGCAGGTCAAAGAAGGCCTTCATTACACAACCTGTTTGAATTACAAAAAGGATGCATGAAAGAAGATGGCCTGCTAGCTATGCTTACAATTCTTATCCTCATTTTTTTTCCTGCTCAACATTAACATCATAAATTGTCTTTCTGAAAGCAAGGGAGCAACGTTTTGTAGGACCAGAGCCAGTGTCTCCAGTGGGCTAACACACCAGACCATGAGAAGTGAATTCAACCTAGGTTAAATAAAAACATCAGAATTGTGGTATGTAATAACCACCAAACAGACATGTTGAATGAAACCTCCCATCGACAGGAAAACTACTGTTTTAATTGAGGGGCAGGGTGGTAATCTAATTACACTTGCTTACTTAAATCTTTAGGTCTCTATAAATTAATCACACAAGGGTATTTTAAGAATAGAATTAGGTGTCTTCAGCAGTAGAATAAATAGAGCAAATTAGACAAACCTGCACTTTGTCTGCAGTCACATCTGCATTAAATACCATGGGGGGAGAGATGCACCCTCATTATGAAAGAAGGGCCCTTGAAAAGACAGAAACACATAAATACACATACTACAAAGACTCAAAAGAGCAAAAAGCATAAAGGTAATTTACAGAGATATTGTTGAAGGCAGTACAGTTTGGATGACACTATATAATTTAATCACACACAACACCGTAACAAGGCTTCCATCAAAATACCTTTCAGGCATGAATCTCAACCAGCAGAAAAAGCTCAGTCATTTCCAAGCACTTTCTTAACTCTTACTTAATTTCCCTTTAACTGTCCATGTTGATTGAGAACTGAGCTCAAATATGAAATATCAACAGTGCAGGAAATACTTCCCATAATATGTATATTTCACCTGAAGCTACTATTTACAAACCAAATAAAACTGCAAAAACCTCAGTTAGTATATGTAAAATAGAATACAAATTACATTTGTTCATCATGGCATTTTATCAAGTCAAACTAAGACCTATGTGCAAGCTTCAGCTTCCTGATCAAAAAAGGAATCACTTTCACAGTAGAAATGCCTACTGCCAATTTGTCAAGTCCAGATAAAAACTAATTTCATAATCCAAAAAGAAATGGAAAAAACATTGCAGGAACCTAACACCAGAAAATTACACTATCAGGATAAATGACAGGCACTAAATAAACATGTCCATGAAAACTTCATGCTGTAGACTGCTGATATCTCTGAGCTATTACCATATTTTCAAACCAAACAACAAAGGCCAACTATTCTGATGTCTAGAGAGACCATAAAGGAATTAGCGATTAGAGGGTCCTTTCACTAGCAGACTTTCCACCACCATGGCATTCTGTCAGGAACAGGAAATACACGAGTGCTGAAACCTCTGAAAGCCAGAAATAGTAGGATATGGGATTGATCACAATTAGCACCATTTTAATGGACAAAAATGCACAATAAAAGGCAAGAAATCCACCTGAACAGTCAGTTGACCCACTTAGAGTTGTCTTGAAATACTTTAGGTTTAGACCACAGATGCATGGTAGACAACTCACTTGAAAATTTTATAATTATAGATTATTTTTGGATTCTTATTGTCTTACAATCAATCGCTATTCATTGCCACACAAAGAGCATACCCATTCATGCAACACTAAAACACCTCTAAAATATCCTTTGTACACTCACAGAAACAAAAAATTTAAGACAATCCCCTATATATCTACATGGAGAGCCATAAAGACTTCAAGGGGCTCTGATCCTCCTTCAAATTGTTATAAGGGCAGGCGGATCAGTCGATTTCAAATTGGAGTCTTCAGACTCCTTCAGTTTGGGGTTTTTTTCCCCTCCATGGTATATAAACGATGAAATTACTTAAGAGCTAATTCGCACAGAGCACATGTTTCCTCCAATGTACAGATATTTGCTACCTATTTGCCAAATCTATGTGCATCTTTTAGATAGAAGCATGCTCCTGAAGCTGTTTTTGCCAAGGTGGTCATCAACACTTATATGGAAGTTACCATACAGTGAAAATTTATTTTAAAAGAAATCCAAACCAAAGAAAAGCAGGAGAGCCCACCCAGCACACCTGTAATAATATGTCCCATGTCAGAATTGAACCATTCAGCTATTATTAAATACAAGTATACCTATACCATAAAAGGCTAAACTCAAACCCAGAATTCCTCATTGTATTTCTAAGACCTTTTTTTTCTTTTTAGGAAAAACACGGATTTCCCCAAATTACATTTTTAGGAGGGGAAAAAAAAAAAAGAAGTTAAAAATTTGAAAACAGTTGCAACTCTAAAGCAGACTTCTGGTTGAACTCACATAGTATCACATACTTGCAACAAAAGACACCTCTTGTGGAATTCTGAAAGCAGTTTGGTTTCAGTACTGATTTATAATAAAAGTGCATTGCATCAAAACAGATTCAAACTACAAAAACCTAAAAAACATTTATTTATGCAAACTACATTAATGAATTCACTAATTCAAAAGCTGAGAACAGTTATAGACACACAGCAATAGCAAGAGAAAATGTTTTCAAAAATCCCCAACATCCTAAAATCTGTGAGTTGTAAGACCATACATGTCCTGAAGAATGAAAAAAGCTTCACCTATTGCTTAATCGTCATAGCTCTCCAAGACATTGACTGCACTGCTGCTTTTCAGCATCACCCCCCCCACACATGTTGCCAAACTGTAGCTCCCAGCTGTTTAACCCCCTTCTGCAAGAAGCATGTTTCTTGAAAACCGACATGATATTCAGAGGCCAAACAATATTTACAACATCTCTGGGGTTCATTTTTGTAAACTAAGTTCTCCCATAGCATCATAACTAACGCCTTTCTTGTCCCTTGTATATCCTGGCACCTAGACCCATTTGCCAAGCCTTCCTCAGCCACCTTAAAACAAATATTAACATCAGAATTAGAACTGAGGGGAAAAAAAAAAAAAAAGAGGAAAAAGAAAAAAGAAGTTCTCTATCAAAATAACAGAGCTATTTGGGTACTTCACTGTAAAGAATGGACTGATAACCTCTCATTTTACCCATCACATGCAAAGCACAGGTACATATTCAAGTATACTTGCTAGGACATAAGGGGAGGGAAATCTGTAGAAATATTATCACTCTATTAAGCCTGTTGTTTATTCATCATCTTAATTATTGTTTTCTGACTTCAGTTTAAGTTGTGTTAACCATTATATAAAAAAGGCAGGTCATAAATAAACGTGATCTTCGAAAACTCATTTTATATGCAGTCATTAACTTCTCTCTTGGCACTAAGTTATGCAACAGGAAAGTATGTTAAAATGTAATTTTAGCAACCATCACAAATGCGTAAGATGACAGCTATAACCTGCAATATGCTTCCATGCATCTGCAAAGGCTGCTGAAAACTAAGCACATTAACAATTCTGTCAGTAAAATACCTTGTTCATAAAACCAGAACTCAGACAGCTTTGCAGATTGGCACTGCAGAAAAACTACACTCTAAATAAGATTTAGCACTCTTTTTATTGTGAAATCTAATTTTATCTCTGTCCCATTTAACAACGTTTGACAAATATTGCCAACATTTATGATATGTGTGAAAAAAAACCCAAACAAAAACCAAAAAACAACAACAAATGCCTTCTGAACAAGACAGAGCAGTAAACGAAATGACTGAACTGAAGCTGCAGCTCTTAGTTGATGCTTCGCATTAAACGTGAGCCTTGCATGTTCTGCCTGGTTATTTTAGGAAAAACACCATTTAAATGAGACTCTGTTAACAAATCTAACAGGTGCAAAAAACATACTTCAAACCAGGGATGTTAACATAAAAAGGAGAGTGACAAGGATTCAGCAGCAACATGCTACTAGACATCTTAAAAAGGACGGGATTCCAAGGAATGCAATTTATGAATTAAATGTTTGTGAAATACGCAGATGCTTTGTAGTCTAAGTTTCATGTAGCTCTTTTCTGAAATGTTTGGCAGTAAATTAGCTTTAATAAATGCTGTGTTATAACACTGAACTCCTAGAGTTTCCATAGCACAACAGCGTCTGCCAGATTTTCTTATTCCTCATTGCAAATCTCAAACTGTTGGAAGCCTTCTTAAAGACTCATTTTCTGAGGACAAAAGAAGTTATTACGTATAAATTGAGATCTAATTTAAAAGTGTATATATACACAAGTTTCATGATTGTAGAGTAAATCCTGAAAATTGGTATACCTCAAGATTAAAAACTAAAAGCAGGTGCAATATACTGGCTCTATCTCTAGCACTCAAGCCCACCTCTTGTTTTAAGGGGACGCACAATTTTCAGTTGCTTAGGACTGGTGCTGTTAGGCAAGGAGGACATTTTCCTTGCTTGCTTGATAACCTAGAAATAGATCCTGTGAGTAAGGGCACCAAGACTCACCACACAAACAAGGAACACAAAGCAGCTTTTGCCTTTCCTACTGTGTATTTTGAAGCTTCAATTCCTCTTTCTGCTTTCTGAAAACCAGTAGATTTCCCCCCTTCCCTCCCCTCACCCCTGCAAGCATGTGATATATGGCAGTTTTCGGCATGGCCAATTCTGTGACAACTTGGTTCCAGATAAACAAAGCCATTAGATAACTGAGAAGAGAACATCAGTGCCTTCAGTTTGGCACTTACACACCAGAAGATAGGGCTCAGCCTACTTATATGCCAATGTTTATAAGTATAAACTGCCTTTCACACACTTTAATTGCATGACAATAATCCAATTTTAGATTATGAAAATGCTGCAACTGAGAAAATTAGAGTTTTGCTATTGATAATATTAGTTGTTTCTTCACACTTTCTCTGCAGATTCAAAAGCACTCTCTATTCCACACAATCTCACTAGCTTTTTAGAGGCAAACTTGCCATTCCTCATGAATGCATAAACCTAGTATGAATTTGTTTGGACTTGGGATGCAAGGAACTTTCATTTTTAAGTTACTGCTCTCTCTTATGATGATTACATAAAAGTAATCTCAATCTTCAGATAGCTTATTTTAACCCATCAGAATTGAAATGATAATTTACATGATAGTTCATCTTTGGTAACATTATCACCATATGCTGCCTTGAAAATATCTATTTCACTTGAGAATATTCTGTTAAATAAACCACATTTTTTATTTAGCAATTCATAAGATGGCACAGAAAAGAATATATCCTAGTTTGCACTTTTCCCCTAAAAGCAAGAATAAATGCAGTTGAGGCTGGAACAGATGCTATGGTCTAGTCTCATTCAGTGCAGCTGTAATTATATAATTTTAGCAATTAATTCTGACTGGGGCTTTGCTCAGCTCTGACTGAATGTTCAGTGGCTGATTGTTCAGAAAGGGGCCTCATGTGATTCGTTTCCTCTCAGCAGTGAAACACTCAGATGGCAACGTTTGCTCGCAGCAGACTGGAAAAAGGACAAGAAATCCTGAAAACTCTTTAGAATTCAAGTGATAATTTGAAAAGCACAAGCAAAGCAGCAGACAGGGTTTCTACTCACATCCTGCTTCAACAACAACAAAAAAGAACGGTACAGTTCTATATCAGGGTAAAACTGAACTTCAGATTTCTGCCACAGCTCAGAATTACCTATGAAAATGCTAGTGAAAGATGAAGCAGATGAACTGAAGAGAGTTTAAATCTCATTATTTTGTTTATGGCACTGGTCATCCAAATAACTATATTTGGTTATTACTCAAAATATCTGAAATTAACAAGAGTTAATTAAGAGAGAGGAATTAACACAAAAAAACAGCTTTCAAAAGTTAATTTTGGAGCAAAAGACATAAGGCTAAAATACATACTATTTTGGAAATTAAATAGTTTCATGAAGATCTTTCAAATAGGCATAAGATCCAAACCATTTTGTACAGCTCCTACTCAAGAGGAAGGTCTCTGTTCCACAAAAATTATTGATTTCCCAGCATTCTCTGAAAAATCTAAAATTTGCCCATGAATTATTTTTTGCAGTTTCAAGTGGAACACACACTTCAGATTACCCATCATTTTGGCAACAGAGACTGCCTTGCAATGGTGCTATGCAGCAATAAAGTACTAGAGATCCACTGCCTCTACAGGTTGGGGTTTCTGTTTACTTGTGTCAAATTCATTATGTCACTTGGATTTCCAGAATTACAGGACAATAAAAGTTCATAAAGACCCAAAAAAGTATCTGTCACAGAACTATTTACAGAAAATTTCAGTAACCTTATATGAAAACCTGGAAGTCATGATGATGTCTACCACACATGGAAATCAATTTGATAGTAATTTAAATAGAGATTCATTAAATAGATGTGCAAAGGCTTCTTATCAGTTGGAACATACATTGTTTACACAAGACACACCATTCTGGTCGTTTGTAAGCATATCCTTTTCATATTCTCATACAATGAGAAATCTTCCAACTCCAGAAAGAAGAGAATCATTTTAAGGACAAATATGAGAAATTTCTCTAAAATATAACATTAGAGCTCACAAGGAAGACAGCAAGAGAAAGTGAAAGTCTGTGTGATGCACGTGTTCCCAGAGCATGCATGGCAAGAAAATGTCTCATCCATCATACTTTCCATTATAAGTGTTTCTAAGTTAAACTGGCAACATTCACTTCTAGTTGTCATCTCATCAAATAAATGTTTAAGATTATAAAGCTCACAAAATCATATATATGAACATACGCCTATTTCTTCCCCACAGAAGTTTGAGTTCATAGTCTCTAGTCTGTGTTAACTATGGTTATAATGATTAATAGCACCACAATAATTGGTGTCCAGTGTCTATTCATCATGGAGGTTCTATTTCTTCATGGAGTTCTTCTTTATGTAATAAATATAAGACTTTCACTCTGTACCTGACAGCTTGATTAATGAAGCTACAGTTAGTTTCCCACACAATAAGCAAGCCATAAGGATTGTAGGTGTCAGTTGTCAACCTGGTTTCAAGCTTTACAGAGATGTACAGCTCTTCACAATTAACAAAGTGTAAAAGAGGTGAAAAAGAGGTGTAAATATTGTGACTTTTACAATTAACTTTAGCTGTACCCAGCTCTGCTATTATAGCTGTAAAGAAAACACATAAGGAAGCTACAGATACCTCATCAGTTAAATAATCTATTTAAAGCAATGGACTACAAACTATGTTGACTATGTATCAAAGTTTTACTACATTAGCTTGTATTTCTCATTTTCTTTCTTGCTGTTTTACATCCAAAAAATTAATTGCTAGCAATAAACATTAAGGAACTGATGTGAAATAACACAAGAACACACATTCCAACTTGGAAATCTACTCATGATGCCTTCCACAGTCCTTCAGTAAACATAACTGACAAGGGGAGATTTCCTATGCAAGTCCATTGTATTCACTTCATACCCAGTTTTGTCAGTGAATCAGACACTTAATGTTGCCTCCAGTTTTTCAGATGTCAGTTGATTTCTCTGTGGTTAAGTAATTTTGACCTTTGCAAATAGTCACACTAAGAAATTATACTATCAAAGAATTTCAAAGTAATTGAACTAATGTATAATCCACAACAACATGGCAAATTATTTGAAGCAGCAGTTAGAAATATTTTGGTGCAGTTGATAGGTGACAGCAAAAAGGCAATAACTTCCTTTTATGTGTGTTCAAGATGCCACATGTCATTCAAGCCTAGTGTGCAGTGCTCAAATATTATTTATACTGGAACATCACCAAAACTTGTAATACAATGCTTCAGTCATGCACTCAACAATCTAACATACACACAAACCACACTTAGAATGGAAAGGAAAACAGCCAAGTTATTAAATAAGAGCTATGATGACGCACTGAAGATTTGCTGCTGTTAGGCGCAGGAACTTACGCCTGCGTTGTTCACTGCGATTTCTCGCCACCGATAATTAGCATAAATGAGCAAGGTATTCTTTACATAGCCCATGAATAATCACCGTGAACACAAGAATAGTTACACTGGAAGAACAGAGTCTTCACCTATACAGTGTCCAGTGCCAGATGCCTAAATAACTTGTTATGAAGATGTAAGTACGCGTTAATAGTCTCACAATATATTCTTCTAGGCATCAATAATCTGTGATGTAAGACATTTAAGACAAAACTAACATCTGTATCCATTTATTTTTTAATGCTCTTTGGTAATCCTATTCTCTGTGCACTAGTCTAATTGCTTTTTGAACTTATTTATCCTTTGGCATTGGTAATATTCTATGACAATAAATTGCATAATTATGTCTAATGGACACAGCACCTTCTTTATAAAATAACTTCTAACTGAATTGCATACAACCTCTTCAACTCTTCTGTTAAGAGAAACCGTGAATAATTTCTTGATCACTACTTTCCTGTCATCAGTGATTTTACAGAGCTTTCAAGTTACTCTTTTCCTTCTTTTCATTTCTTTTCTATGCTAATCTTAATTCACCATGCAAAGGTGAAATTCATCATCTCATCATATGAAAGGTTTCCCTTCAGCTTTTCTCTTTCTGCTGTAACCTTAGAGAGATGGAAAATCAGCACTGCGTATTTTACTTCAGATTTGAGTCCAACATGGATTAATAGCACAGTAATTTGTTTCATTTTATGTTCAGCTCTCAGCATTTCTTACTGTCCTCTCTGCCACTTTTGACTTCCCCTCTGCACAAAGCATGATTCTATAGGTCTTAACTGCACCAGCAAACTTGCACTTCTGCTGCAAATTCATAGGTAAAGGGAATCAGAAGGACTGAAGAGAGATGGAGAAGACAGCACTTTCTCCCTTTGTGAAATACTAGCAGTATATCCCCTTAAGAGATACAATTTCCCCAGAGAGAGTTTCTCGCCTCAGGGATAACTGTGTGGAATTTTTATCAAAAGGCAGAGATCAAGACTGACCAGGTCATGTTGAACTGAACAGTGTTTTTATTACAAAGCCTGCAAGCACCAAGTCAACGCTATAAAGCAGACACTGCTGTTTAGCAAACATAACTAATGTAGCACTTCACTACTCTAGTTTTTCAAACTGCAGGACTCAGTCTAAAGGAGTAGTAGATACATGAACTAGGATATATTAGGACATATTGGCGGCTTGCACAGTTTCTGTATGCTTTCCAATTGCAAGGCATATAACCAACTGAACATTTAAAATTGCTCGTGGTCACATGAATATTATCCCATTTATCTATATTGCTTGAAGGAGTCATTTCTTTCAGCAGTACTCTTAAACTCACGTTAAGAAAACCATCAGCTTTTTAAATCTTTCAAATTTAAGAATATACTAAAATATGCCATCCTAAGGAAGAGTACTGCTTCACTTTAATTTTTAAATATAAAATATGACAGATTTCAAAAATTAGAAGGGCCAAAGTAATATGAAGAAAACTTTTTAAGCTCATTTGAAATTCTTCTATCTTTTCATTCACTCACTTGTGCAGCTGATGGAACTCAGTCCACAATACAACTCGGTTGTGGGGCCTAATTTCCATTTCTATAGAGGCACATCTCAAATCCAGAACAAATAGTGAAGCATTTAAAATATTACTTAAAATAAGCAAAATTCTTTTTCTGTATATGGTATCTGAATGAACCTCACTTCTAGAGAAGACAGTAAAGAAGAAAGAAGGATTTGACACAAGACCAGAAAAGGACAAAAGCTCTATGATTATGACCAAATACAGAATGTCTGACATGTGCAAGCAGTACTGTACCTCCATGCTTCAAGTCAAATTCAACAGCAAAGATAACAAGAGATAAGTGAAAAAAGTCTGAAAACAGACAGAAGTCTTAAAGAGGTGCTTTAAGCTCTATTGGTGTCCCAGTAGTATGTACACTTCCCTGCCTTTTTCTAGAGATTACATGTTACAACTTCAGAGGAAACAACAGGAACATTAAATCAAGTAATTAGAGGGGGAGAAAAGATGTGTGTAAATACATATATGCAATTTTTTTATTTTTAAAGAAAACTAGTTTGAGTTTTAAGAAGGGCAAAACCAACGTAACCAGCTGCTGTCCTACGAACTGTTAAAATTGTGCTAGACTTCTTAAATAAGTCTCAACCTGATTGTCTATCTAGTAGGTCCTTAGATTTTTTTCATTCGCAACGTCCTGTGCACATCTAGCATTCGATGTTTAAAAAGCTTTTGCCCTAGCACAGATTTGTTAATTTTAATCAACCACCACAAGTTTTATCAGTTTCTGATACACAACACAGAGAACAAAAATAGGATAAATTGGCATAAATACATTTCAGAGAAGAATGACATTTAGGAGGAAATTACTAATTGATCCAAGATAACTTCTAGGAAGTCCTACTAAAGAAGAGCCTGAGAACCATCTTAAATCATCCTGGAACCAGAGAAATACCATTTCCAGTATTTCTGAGAACAGCTGTCCCTGGCAAAGCTATCTGTACCTTACAAAAGATTGCTCCTATTGAAGTTTGCTCAACATGATCTCTAATTATTACAATATTATCCACAGATATCTGAGCTATTTCAGTTGCTATAACAACTCAGTTCAACCACAGTATCACAGGCCTTTCTTAGAAATATAGAAATATGTTTTTTCAGAAATAGTAAAATTCCATTGGCAAATGAGGAACACTGACAAGCAGAATAATCCAAATGAAGAGCCTGTATTCTGCCCTGCAAGTTAGGTTTCCTATATTCTGCAGATATCCATCTTCTATGCCAAGTACACAGCCATGCTCCCATGGATTCTTCAATACCTATTAAGTGAAAGCTGCTTTTCACCCTGTAGCATCTGCTCTGTAAGGGCTTTTAATATCACAGCAAGTAGAAATCTTGAAGGGTAAAATTTTTCTGAGCATTAGCAGTCCCCTCCTTATACAGGAAACTACTTACAGTGGACCCACAACACTCACCTGAATGGGGACAATTATTTGGAAATCCCAAACCTGTGCTGCAAAATCAGTTTTCTTCCCATAATAATATACATAAAACGTTCTCTAAATTTAGTCTATATTTTTTGAAAAATATAAAAACAGTATCTTCATCTATAATTCACACAATACCAGGCTTTGAGCACACCAAGTCACTGACTGTCTCTAATAAACACAAGCTTCTTTCCAAAGAGGACAAACCAGCAGTAACTCCCAGGGAAAATCAGGGTGCTTCTCATCCCCTCACCCTACCTCCCTGTCCTGGGTTCAGCAGTAGCAGTCATTTTTCTCCTTCTTAGTAGCTGGTGCAGTGCTGTGCTTTTGACTTTTGGCC